>CAXAMN010002169.1:351060-400627 GCA_963970005.1 Durusdinium trenchii
GAAGGAAGGCGATGGAACAGAAAGGTGCGTGAGTCAGCAAAACCGTATTGTTGAACAAAGTTTCGACAGGTGTGCGGTGACGAGCCTCTGTACAGTTCAGCTGCATGAAAAAGTGGAGGGGTTTATGGGAAGTATCATGAACCACCATGGAATCAAAAAAGGAGGATTGGAACAGCTTGCTCAACCGTTGAAGCAGGTACAGGTGGATGATCAGTCCACCCATCCCTCGATACACCAGAGCTTCGTTGCGTCAGGTAGGTGTATCGAGCCTGACGCCCCTGCCTTTGATGAATTCACATCAGTGGAAAAATGGAAAATTGGAACGGTCTCGGTGGTAGTGGAAAGGTGAAAAGGTGGAAAGCCCTTAGAACCAGGGTGTGACACACACACACACACACTCACTCATTTTTTAGATACAGCCTGAACACTCTTTGCCAGAGAGGGAGGAATAGGAGATCTGAGATCTGTCAAGGCTGGCATCCCAGAGATCTGAGATCGGTCACCTTTTGAACAGTTTGGTTGGTCAAAGATACCAACACCTGCACTGAAGACAGGTGCAGATTGCCACGGCTGGTGCCATGCCAATTCACATGCTATTCAAATTCAGATCTTCTTCTTTTAGTCCAATGCGATGGCCTTCGGTGCATGCAGTGCAGTACTTCGGTGCCTTTGGTGCTCCCTCGAGAGGGCCATGCTTCGCACACACACACTCTAGACCCTAGGCATCCCTAGCAGCACCACGGAAAGCGTTGCTATTGGATCGAACATGCACACCGCCCATTCCATTATATGTGCGTGTCAATCTAGATCTTTAAACCTTAGCTTGGTCAAAAAAGTGGTTTGGAGGCCTGGTGCCAAGATCGTGCATGTCCACCCTGGACGGGAGCTCGCGCGACGCGTCTCTCTTTCCTTGGGGCCAAATAGTGGCCCGAAGGCGGAAGGACAAGGGAAAAACGGTGACAAGGCGATCCGATCGTGGGTGGCACCCCCGACCTGGACGGTGACTTGGTGACCTTTTGGGGGGTACCATCCGCCGTCGTTTTCGTTGGCCGTGAATGTGAATAGCGTTGGGAAGGGTTGGGCTTACACCGTCTTACACTGGCAAGAACATCACCATCACCAAGGTACTGAAACACAAGTTGGCTCTCGAAAAGTTGGCTCGTAATGCCTCATGGCTAAGAATGTAAAGGTCCTCGTTGGACAGCTGACCGTTTACTTTATAAGGATCAATGTGCATGCGTGCGAGCTGAAATTATGAGCCTTCTAAAGGTCCCCATAGTGAAAGAACAACGACAAACAAGCAACCCACTGCCTGTGTTTCAGACAACCCCCAAAGTAGCTCATGAGGAAGCCATCCCCAAGCATGGGTGCAATCGGTGATTATGTGCTGACAAGGCTTCCAAAGCATCTCTCTCTATCGGAACTTGCCCGTGTAGAGATGCACTAGGGGCCTGCTTTGATATTGAAGCACCGATGCACAAACGCTCCCAAAACACCACCAGCCAAAGGATGAAGCCACCAAAGAACGCACCCAAGAGTCCAAGAGTGTTCCCTAGATCTCATTTCCTGAAGCATCAGTCACCACATCCTTCTCACTGTTGTCTTCGTGGAGTGTTCCCCTTCCCAGCCCCTACCATGTTTTTTGGCGGTTTTGGGCGCCTCGATGAGACAGCGAGAGCTAAGCCTGCAGAAAGAGAGAGAGAGAGAGAGTAGTCGTGCAGTAACTTCAGTCATATTACCGTCCCCCATTCCCATAGGTGTTCCTCCCAAGTCTCATGTGCTGAGTTTGACCCTTTTTCACCCGTGGTGGGGTTCCCATGTGTCCGCGCTGTCCGGGCTTAACGACCCGCATCAGAACGCCCTCGAGGTGCCTCCGATGTTCTCTGCCCTCAAGGTGTGCCCGTCGTGGGCGTCCGATGTCTTGCGTGCTGCCGTGTCATGCGTGGGTCAGTCGGACGGAGAACAAAGGGCGTCAATGAAGGCACGTCCAAGAGGGGTGAAGTGACCATCAGTGTGACCATGATGGGGTACCTAATTATATCGGATAGTCTATAGAGTTCTTCAACCTCTGCCAAAACGCTGGTTGACCATGTCTGGGGGCTCCATTGTGTTTCATTGGGATGGGTCATCCCTGGAGTTTGTTCTGTTCAATCGTGATCGAACAAGGTTCACCAAGTCTTGACTGACAGGCACGGGTCAAGTCGTTTCGCAAGTCTTTTTGGGTCAGAGAATGCCATAGGTTTTTTGAACAGCTTGACGCGAAGAGAGCCTGCTTTGCTCCGCAGTGGCGAACCAATCCGAGTGAAGGTTGGTTTCTCATGTTAAAGTTCTTAAGGCGTCCCTACGGTAACCTCTCCTCTTGGTGGTGTTGGAAGAGCTGGATCTGCCCAGATCCGTTCACCAGGCCCCACACACTCAGGTGTCACAAGCTACGTTGCCTGGTAGGCATCATGAGGATGTCGAACTTACTCCGGTTTTGGATGAACCTCGACGCATGGCAACGGCCCAAGATAGGGCCCCCCCATGGCCCCCTCCTGTTTGCAAGCCATTGGTTCCTTTGAGCCATTGCTGGAAACCTCACAGAGCTCTTTCAGGGTTTTGCCGCCTTTGAACGGCGGCCAGGTGAACGGCCAACGGCTTTACAAGCTGGTTGGGGCGCTTGACAGGTTTTAGTGAAATGTGGGCAAACATGTCAGCACAGGATAAACAAATCCTCCACATTGTGTTGGTCCATGCTTTTCCAAATTTGATTTGTTTTCTCCTCTCTTCCCCCTCGAAATTCTTAGTTTCACAATTCCCTAATCTATTTTAATCCTATGCGATTGTTCCCACACCCTATTGCAATTATTTCAACATATTGCAACTAAATATAACTCCACAAAACCTTTTTGCTCATGATGAGATTCCTCCCCATGGCATGAAGATATTACACTATATTTTCATAGTTGGGGACGTGAGGGTGAAGCTTGCCCAAGGCCACTTACCGCACTTCACGGGCAGCAGTCTCACATGCTGGACGTACTTGTTTCATTTTACAACGCCGTGAAAGATACACGTGTCACGTGATGGTGAATGCTTAGATGAGGCAAAGAGGCACTTGAGCGCAGTGAGAAGCAACTCTTAAACACTAGGCATCATTGTATCCAATCCAGTGGTGGGTCTACTTGCTTTGGAGAATGGGTGTGAATTGTGTGCATTGGTGTTTCTTGCCTTCGCTTCCTCCCTGCTGGCTTTCTTGGGGTGAGGTGATCGATGGCGGGGATGGTGGGGATCGATGGGAGCTCCCCGGATCGCCAGGCCATGGAAGGGCAAGACGTGCCGCGGCCCGCCCGGGAGGCGGGGATGCGCAAGGGTGACACGGAAGCAACTGGAAGCGCGGACGGATGTGAACATGCAGGTCCGGGGTTCAAAAGCCACAAGGAGGAGGCCTTTGCTGAAAGAGTTGAGGTTCTGGTTCTGCTTGCTTGGTGGTTGAGCGTTTACGTTTCCTTTTTTGGTCCCGACTAGGTGGAACATGGCGGAATGGTTCCGCCCACGGAAGCAAATCCACAGTGTTGTTCCGACGCGCTTGTGACCTGCCCGACGCGTGGATCCCGGCCAGCTGTTTCGGCTTTCAGAAAGGATGTGAGTGTGCCACCGTCGGCCACGCGGCCTCTTGGTGTGGGCGGGTGGGGGTCATGTTTGGACCAGGCATTGGGTGGCATTGTGAAACATCGCCAAGAGCCACCGCGCTTGTTTAGCAAGCCAATCTTACGCTGGAGGATTTGTATTTTGGAGTGGCAGACATGAAGTTCCGAAGATTTGGTCCCTTGGGTGGGATGGCGTGATGTGGCACGGCACTTGAGGCTGTGGAGGAGGAGGCTGCGGTAGGCAGCGCAGCACGCAGGAATGGATGATGCGGATTGCCTGGAGATGCCGGGGCTGCTGGGCTGCAAAAGCTTTCCCTGGGCTTTGGGCCCAATATGTTGTCCAGAACGGCCCGGTGGAAACCCTTGCTTGGGGATTGGGATTTGAACCATCCTGGTATACGATCTACGCGGAACTTCCCTCGCATCCGTCAAAGACATGTGCTGTGACATATGTTCACTGAAGAGAGCTTTGGCAACTACTCTGGACACTAGCTTGCCCAATCAACATAATATTACTTGGAACGTGTTGCATTGCAAGGAGCTATGCGCGCAGTAGCAGTCACAGACTTCACACTTCCCGAGCGCGCCGTCTTGAAGATCAGGGAACCCGCCGATACCCGTCGTCAGGCAGCCCTATGCCCTGGCGCTCTGGAATCTGATTATCCGACCCCCTCGAAGGCAGGCCAAGAAAGAGTAGAAACCTGAAAGCCATCCTTTAGCCCAAAAGTTGCAGAAGGGGGGTGGCTCACATCCCCCGGATGAAAATTGAAACCACTTGAACTTCGTGCAGGCCTTGGCCCCTGCAGAAGATACTGCCGCTACAAACATGGCGTGAACTTAAAGTCTAGCTATTTTGAGTTGCTTTTTGGCAGCAAGTTCAAAGACCTCCCGTTTTGATAGACTATACGCAGTAAGCTTACTGCAGCAGCTACCTTGCCCTGGACTGTTGTTTAGATTTGTTTCGACAAAACACCAGGTGCAGGTTAGTTTTTGTTCTTTTTCGTTCTCCCTACGTCGCATAGAGTAGAGCTAGGAGTCTTTGATGACAGCTCAAAATAGCAATGAAGTAGCCAAAAAACACAAAAATCCACTGAAAAAGAGCTTTCTCCATCTGAAACCATGCCACAACATCCGACTGCTAACGACCAAATCAGATGCTAACGACCGTCGGTCCCGGTCCAGGCGCTACGACCCGCTGCGCCTGGGGCCGAAGGACTTTCGGCTTTGGAGCTGCCCGGTGCGGCGGCTGGATGCCTGGCGGAGAGAGGCAGAGGGAAGAACCGAACTCTCCCTAGTTTTGGCGGTGTTGGTCTTGTTTTTGATACATATTCAAATGGTGTCACATAAAAAAACATATTTGTATATATTTGTATATACTATATTGTATATACTATATAGATCTATATAGTATATTTACCATATATTTTCAATGTTCGTTTTAAATGTGTTTGATGTTTTTACATTTCTATTGTCCTATTGTTTTCGTTGCAGAGAATGTTTTCCGTTTTGCTCGCTGATTTATCTGATTTGTTGGGCCGAAGTTCAGTTGAAACTGTTTGAACCGATGGGCGCTTGCTGCATGCATCCAGATAGTTTGCGCCAATATTTTGTGCTGTTGCTGTGAAACACTTGGACCTCTTATATAGCCCCTTTTTTCGCGATCCGAGAGACACTGAGCGATCCATCAGCGGACGGGATGCGGATTCGCGGTCGTTCGGGTCTCTCCACGGCGTTCGGGTCCCGTCTTGGGAGTCAGTCGACAGTTGAGCGGCCGACAGTTGATCGAGCCCCATGGTGACTTGAACAGAGGGCAGCGCTCTACGTTAAATATAGGTTGTCCAGAGGTAGAGGAAGCATATGCAACAAATGCCAACAATCTGATTGGGTGGGAACCATGTCCTGGTTTTCGGCAAAGCCTGTTATGACATATACGTGCAGCTTTACAGGGGATGGCATATGCCAACCCATAGGATGGCCATGATTAGCCAGTGGTCACTCAGTAGTCGACAAATTTTAATTGCTACTAGCAGATTGGCTCACAAAGGCAACTGTCCCAAAAGAAACAGTTTCTATATTTTGTGTCTTTTGAAACGGGTGTGGAACATCCCTGGCAAAGGACAATCAGCTTCCACATCCCAAAACTGACGGTTTCCATGTTGTCTCCAAATCAGGGACCCCGACAAAGTTTGGTATTTACCTGTGCTTATCAACTTTTTTCAACCTCTCAGGGTAGCATATAAATGGTCAGTTCTCCAGAGATTGAGGCATGGCCCCCCTAGCGGCATGGTTTCAAAAAAACAGTTTTAGACGTGCCCCGACATGCCCCGATCAAAAATGATTACTTCTGGGCCTTCTCGGTCGTTTTTTTCCACATATGTCACACACTTTAATTTAATGTTCAACCTCTACTTGGGCCAATTGATCCCACCGAGAGACGTCTTGTTCAATTAAGTTGAAGCCAAGCTTCGCAGTTTTTTTTGCAAAGGCTCGAACTGGTTCCTATCACTTTTTTGCATGGTCCGAGGACATTGACTTGACCAGCTCTAGGGGGCAGCAGCTGAGGCTTGAAAAAGAAAGACGTCTCAACTGGTGGGATTCAGGGACTAAACGGAGTCCAGAGGAGTGGGAGTAAAGACCCGGTCGCTGTCAGAGACTGCAAAGAAAAACGGAGTCTGAAACAAAGGGGCTGAAACAAAGGACCTCCTTTCTACTGGACTTCGGATGGGTCAAATGGTCATGTCATCTTCGGAGGTCTTGGACAATGACATTGGGAACTCTGTTGTTGCATTTGGCTGCGGCTCCTTCAGAATTGTTCATTTAACAATGGGTTTCAGAATGGGTCTCTTGGGAGTGCCCGATTTTTGAGTGCAGGAAGGGTACTGCGCTATAGTGTTTTAGTCTATTTGTTCTATTCTTCGATCATTGTGCCTGCTAGTGGACCAAGAGTTTTCCGTTTGATTGTGTACGAAGTTTATGCAGCACGATTTGTCATGTTCGTGCGCACTCGGCTAACGTGTCAGGTGCTCCCATTTTCTGCCTGACGTTCGAGAGAGCGGAGAACCAAGACCTTGTGTAGCATGGCTGCGTGATACTGCGTGAAGTGGTTATCACTGATCTTTGCTTGGAAGACGAATGCTGCTTCGAAGCGAAGCGAGGCTGAAAGATAGGCTTATTCAAAAAGGACCTGGGAATCCTTGGCAATGAGGTCCTTCCTCTCTCTCTCTCTCTCCCTCCCGGCGGCGAAGACACTCCGATCGAGGTCATCTACCTGCATCAAAATGCCTCCTGCAGATTGGAGGCTTTGCAGTTGGTGCCACTCTTCTTGCCTTTGGGAATCTCTTTGCCCCTCGACAGCCTGGGTCTGGGTCTGGTTGCCTGGGTCTGGGTCTGGAAACCCCAGATGGAGACTGAGCGCCATCGTGATCAGTCGAACCGTTGGGCATATCTTGGGGCCCATTGGAATGGACATGCGGACCATTCTCAAACCACACCCTTCTTCTCCAATCCAATTTTTGCATTCCCATGAAACCAATTTAATTTTAGGGTTCCCACGCCAGCTTTTGCTCAGGTTCTGCTTCGACTTCGCAGGCTGTGGGGAGAGTGATGGAGACTACATTTCCCTCGGCTGGTTGCTTCGAGGCACTTGAAGTGTAGAGGAAGGCCCAGATCGCGTGATTGAATATGGATCTTGTAATTTTCCATAAACATGTTTTCCATGTCCAGTTTGGACTTCATCAACTCTCACTCTCACTTGCACTCTTCGAGTCCATTCCGCTTTTTGCGATCGCGGAGCTGGACATCGCGCTGAGGTTTGAGAGAGACGACTTAGCTGACATCGCCCCTTGGTGGAATTCAGGCACTTGGAGTTCAATCGGGGGGCTCGTATCTTTTGTTCTTGTGTGTAACCCTTATTTAATATTTAAAGGGTCTTTTGATCGTTTGTGTGGCTTCTGGTGGCTTTCAGTGGCCTTGCTTGGCCTTTGGCGGCGGCCTTTGGCGGCTTTTGGTGGCTTTGGCTGGCTATCGTTGGCTTTTGGTGGCTTTTGTTTGCTTTTCGTGGCCTCTGGTGGCTTTGGTCGGCTTTTGGTGGCTTCTATGAGCCAAGGATGGAAGGAGGGAGGGAGGGAAGGAAGGAAGGAAGGAGGGAAGCACCGTTGCTTCTGTTGGCTTTTGATGGCTTGCTGCAGCTGACCAGCTTGCAAAGATGTGCTGCCTGCACTGGCCAGTGTTGCGAGCGCTGTGCTGTTGCAGCTGCCAATGTAGCATACTGTTTGTGAATGGAGGGTAAAATTTAGAGAACGGAGAAGCCATTCCAAGGTTGCAGACCTTTTGTGACCCGCCCAATCATAAAACTTAGAGGAAGAAGGTAGGTTCCAACATGGCAGACCTTTTGTGAGCCAGCCGAGGGTGGCCCTTTTGGCTCCTCCTCGTTACCATACACAGTCCCAACTAGAGCGGGTCATTTGAAGCCGAGGTTCATTTTTCTGTCATAAAGCTTGGCAGGTTAGCAGAGGAAACAGCATCAGCTGAAACAATGGCCTGTGGGGATCTGTGGAGTGTTGACATGGCTATGCAGACCTAGGGCCTAGGGAAATGAACATGGCACGACACCCATCAATGTTGTTCCACATACATACTGTATATATATATATAATATAGAACTATATATAATAGAACTATATAACGTACATATACATTTTGTGTATGCGTGTATCTGCGTGGTTATTGGTTTGATGTTTTGTACACATACCGCATACCTATGACTTGTTGCAGCTGCACCCATTGACACAGGTCGCAGACTAGGCTGACTAGGCTGGCCGAGGTAGAAGTTGCAAGCCGGTTGGACTTCGACATGCTCCCTGGCCAAGGTCAAGCACCTTCGCGATTCGGGACATGTGTCTTCGATTGGATTGCCCACTTGCTTGCACTTAGGGTTTGGTTACTCTAACTTTCTTACCTGTCACGTCCTTTCATCGACGGCCTGCTTTTGGGAAGATTGAGCTTGCTAGCTGTCTGGATGCACTACGACATTTTCTGGGGTGCACTCAAAAATGTTCCCTTCAAAACGGGGGTTCCACATGATTCCACTAGCGGATCCGATGTATTTCTTCTGACAATGTGGGAAGAGAATGGAAGAGGTGGTGCTTTTCTCAGTTGAGACTCAATTCAGTGAACTTTTGAATGTGTTCATCGCATGTCACCGCTATCATCCATTCATGTTTTGTCGATGAATTCATATGAATTCCATGTGTACTTCCCCATTGCCTGCCGAAGCTGGGGACTTTTCTTGGGGCTGCGATTTGGGTTGTCCTATTACCTGCAACAGTCAGCAAACAAGTGTAACTATTTTTGAACAAGGCCTTTACTAATCATCATCCACTGTTACTGGTGATAGGATAGAGTCCTCAGGACCTGGAAAGTGGGGAATGCGCAACTTCATTCGTGGGTGGTGCCCTTGCTTGGCACGCCCGGTATGGGTCATATGCGCCAAAACCAACTGTCGAACACTATGGACTACAAGTGACGATAGACAGAACAGAATTGGCTACCTAGCTCTGCCCAGCTCCCCAGAAAAATGGTCCTTGGCTCGAAGGTTGGTGAGGGCCTCCACACCACATGGCCCACACAGGTAGAGCCCGACCCACCTCCTAGAAGTTCGGTTTACTTCTCCTCATCCTTTCGCCCCCCTTTCCGCACGGCGTCGCCTTCACGGCGTCAGATGGGGTCGCTCGATGGGCGCGGTGACCGCGCTGCTGCATGCGGATCGTGACCACTCCATTGCAGGGATGGCACGCCGGGATGGGCCGAGATGGGCAGTGGTTTTGAGCCGTAGGTATTTGGAGGATAACGTCGGCTCTTGATTTATTGACCCCCCATATATGGGGGTGAGTGCATCCAAATGGGGGGGGTGTTCATTGATCAAGAGCATTCAAGAGTCCACATTACACGATATACAGTAACGACTTTTCATTAATAATATTAATAAGGTGCATCAGCAATGGTCCTGGCTTGTATACTTAGTGCACCCAGCGGTGGATGATAGTTGCTGACCACTCCGCTATGGTCCTCTTTATGGGCCATGGGTCTTGAAACCCATGTTTGTTGCCAGGTCCTGGACAGCCCATTCTGCAATTTGCGGCAGCTGGCGGGCGAACTCGCCCAGAGTGTGGCTTGGATCACTAGCGACGAACGCGCCCCTCTGAGACAATGGAACGACAAAGGTATGCCCTTCGAGAGCCAACATGGATCATGAACACAGACCCCCTGGAAGACTTGCTCCATCTTGCTCCACTTGCTTGAAGGGTCTCGCTGCTTTTTTGCGCGCACACACACACACACGCACCTCTACGGATGCTTCAGCTAGCAAACCAAGACTGTTCAATGTTTGGATGTTTGCCAGGCCATATGATTCTGCATTGGGGCCGGGTTCAGGACCTAGCTCGACGATTCGGAGAGGGGTTCAGCTTGCCACATGCCAGGCAGTAGCCTTCCTTGCGGTTACAGAACGCAGACACTTCATAGATATTTTTGATATGTTGATATCAACTGCCAATTGTTCTGCATCGTACTTCCAAAGCCGAAATCAGAACATCGATGCATGTGCCTCCACCATTTCGGATGATGTTTTGAAACCCGTCTTGGAACACTCTCCTCTTGTGTGGTCCGAGGAGTACCTCTCAATGAAGGTGCCGAGCTGGCTCCTTTCGGGCGCGTTGGCCCTCGGACGCATGCGAATAAAGCTCTTCGGCCTTTTCGCCAGTCGCGCAGCCATCCGTTTTGCCCGGGAGAACGTAGGGAGAAGCACAGTTGGACAAGCAGGTCTGGGAAGTGGGTCGGCACTTTGGAGTTATACAAAGGGGGCCCACCCTTTGTATATATGTGTAAGTAGTCTCATGTAGTCTCTAATGAGACTCATAGTGAAGTCGAGGGGAGTCATGTTCGGTCATACGTCAATCGCAATCAACTTTCGGAGGATAAGGCGGGGACTCATGGTGAAGAGGGCTCGACTATCTTGATTAAGTCTTTTCTGCATTCTGCGGGTGGTGAAAACCAAGGGGACCATGAGAGCCTGAGCGGATGGGCCCATACACACATGCATATATATATATATTATATATATATATATACATATACACATGTACATACAAACAGAGAGAGAGAGAGCACATCCTGGAACATCAAGAGACTTGAAAGCCGGTCAAAAGTGCAGGGCCAATCATGACTAATGACCCAATACGATGGTGAGTAAGCAGACGATCCGGAGGATGAGATTTGAATGGGGAATAGTTCATTCGACAGCTGGAATCAAATGAGGGCCGTCCGTTATTGCCAGTGAAGGAATTTAGATGACATGTTAAAGCAAACATGTCGCGAAAGGGAAACTGCAGTCCGCGAAAGGCCGGCGATAGGACGGCGAAAGACATGTGCCAACCTAGACTTATAACGTACAATGTGCATAACATGACAATACATGACACATCCTTTTTCCCGAACAGAAACACGGATTTTCGCGAAAGGGCCGCGAAAGGCCGGCGGTAGGCCCGCGAAAGGGCGCATTGCCTGGAAGGGCATTTGCCCATCCATGGCCTTGAAACCTTTGTTTCGATATCCCAAACACTGTGAACTCAGTGCAATGGAACAAGCTTATTACAGCACAATGCGCGAAAGGAACACCTGTGGTTTTTCTGCAAACGCGAAAGGACCGCGAAAGGCCGGCGATACAAGCTCAAAAAGAAGAGCTTTGTTGGACAACCCCCAAATGAAACATACTCAGGAGTCAGCATGACGGTCCAGTGGCCATCGGGGATTGATTTGCCTGGCATCCCCTTGGCGTGTAGCCACAGTCTTCAACAATGCCCACGAGAGTTTCTCCCTAGAAGCCACGAGCCAAAACCTAGATAGTTGGGACCCGGGATGAATTTAATGTGCGTGTGTGTGTGTCATCGAGTGCATGCTTGCTTATTCACCAGCCTGCACAGAAAGATCTGGATTGCCCTTGTGTCACCCTTTGACACATCACGCGGTGAGGCTGCTTTGTAACTTTGACATTGATGTTCCTTGGTATGCAGTGCTCGGGTTCGCTGCGTGGTCGGGAGCGCTGCCGATCGGAGCGGAACGAAAAGAAATACCCGGGGCTCAAGTGACCCTTCAGCACACCTCAGGCAGGTAGACGGTGTTTTCTTAGAGGTTTCCTATAGGGGAGGGAACATAGGATTCCTAGGGACCGCAAGCAATGGCTTTCTTTGTTAAACTTCTTCCATCCTCGAATCCTAGAGATTTGCCATGATCTCCAAGACATGGCAGCATCACCCCATTAGACCAACATGTGCCGATGGCCTGGTAATTAGGTATTTTTTGGCCGGGTGCTGAAGAGCATATCCTGTTTGGCCTATTCGGCCGGAGGAATTTGATGTCCTAATTCTTCAATTTGATCCTTTGTGTTGCCGGAGCTCTCAGCCCCACCTTGGAGTGGAGGAGCTGTCGCCCATTGAGCATGTGGGCAACTCGTTCATTCCAGCGCTTTTTGTACACGGTGTGGAAGATGATGCTCAGCTGAATGATGCTGCAGTGGTTTTCCTCTTTTTCCTGACAGGGTTGGAGTTTTTGGAGTTGCCAATGTTTGAAGTCAGCATCTAAACCAGTCCTACCCTATGGTGCTGAAGATTCGCACGATATGATAAGAAAGACCCCGAAGACAGTGCGAGAAAAGCTTTGGCTTCCCACCTTTGCATCCTTGTCATCCACCACCAACTAGTGAGGTATGCAGAGCCGTGGGTGTGTCGTGCCACGTTGTGCCTCATAGGGTTCGATCACTGCTCGCGATGTGTGGCTGCGTTTGGGTGTCTGGAAAATTCCGAGGTCTTTATTTTTGAAGTGTTCCCTCTGAGTTACTTGATGCTCAGTTCGTAAGGAAGGACGGCTGAAACCTAGGGTATCTATATATAAAGTACGGAGTCATTCCCTTGCTCTCTACTCGCACCAGTCAGTCCTTGGACAGCAAAGCACGGCAAAGCAAACGCCCAGGATTTCATTGCACCGCACCACTCGCAGAAACTCTATGAGGCGTGGGACTGAGACCTGCGGAGTTACCTCGAACCCAGAAAGTAGCATGGAACTGGAACGGGAATCTATGCCCTAGCCCGTAGCCTTCCAACGTTTTACAAAAAACAATAATTCTTTTACTTGCGCTAAGGAATGCAGACCACTTGCGACACTGGGCCAACCATTCTGTCGAACGGAAGGTGTTCTTGGACAATCCCTTTGTCAGAACCCTGAGGGCCAACTCCTCCCAAAAGAATCCCATCAGAATCAACGTTTTCTTTCTTTCTCCCAGCTCCTCTGACTGACTTGGTGCTTAGTTCGCAAGATTTCGTAAGGAAAGGAGGCTGAGGGTGGCGAACCTAGGGTATGTATAGTCAAAATGCTGCATGTTGCCGAGCTAGTGGGGGCCACATGGGTCAACAATGGCTTTGCTTCACTTGTTCATTTGGCAGTGCACATCCATCATGGGTCTTTCAAATCACCAGGTTAAACAAAAAAGACTTATGATGATTTAAGGGCTCATGGATTTATGCAGATTTATGAGTTCCTGTCAAGAATTATATTTCCCAGTTCTCAAACTTGTCGTTCAGATTTATGGCATGCCAGACCTTGACCGACCCACTTAAAAGAATGGTGCGTACTTTGAGATACCTCGGACCCGTCATCTGGTAACATTTGATAGAACATGGTAGAACCTGGTAGATCATTTGGTTTGTGGCTGTTATGGAAAGCTTGGATTCCGTGGAGGACGGGTGGATTCCGTGGAGAAACAGGTCACCTCACGTTGTGAAAGGGGCAGCCACGGACCCGCAGTGTCCCTCAGCTGCTCAGCTGGCGTCCGCTAGTGCGTTCCCCTGAGATCTAACCCGGCAGAAGCCACACGTGCATATGAGTTCATACTCATACATTTTATAAAATTTATAGATAGATATATAAAATATATATATATATACGTAGATAATTAGGTAGGTAGATAGATAGATATATAGATATGTATATATATATATACATTGTAGCAGCATGGCACCGTACACCTGGGTCACCTGGCTCTTCCTCCAAGCAGTTTTGGGTTGGAGGCCTACACTGGTGACAAAGAGCTCGAGCCGCTTGGCCCCAAAATCACATAGCTGAGCCAGTAGCTGTCGGTGATCAGTTTAGAAAGCGAGCCAGAAGGAGTGGTTTGTTTGATTTTTTGGTGTGTTTTTTTCACAAATCAATGACGCACGTCACGGTAAAAGCATACTTTTCGCTGGATAGAGGCCAGTTTGACCATGCCAGCCGGATACTTACTGCTACTAGGTTAGGCTATGTAAGTGTTTTTAGCTGGCATTTTAGAAGCTCATATTATAGCCATTGCTGTGGCGCGGTGTAGCGGAGCAACCTATAGGGCCTAGGGCTTCAGCCAGGAACAACACCAGAAAGCTGGCTCTTTGGTTTCTTTTAGCCACAGGCCGGCAGAGAAAAGATATGAAAAGAGTAAATAGAAATATATATATATATAAGTATGAAACCATGATCAACTACTGAATCAACTACTGTAACATATATTATAACCATGTATAGGCGCATCTTTTCTGAAAGACTCTGTGGGCATCCTCCAATCCAGCCGTTCTGGCCCTGCTCGTCACCCGCGTCACCACCTGGACGTCCAGCTCCTTTCCGTCCGAGGATGGTCGCAGGAGATCACAACACCCAGCGCGACATGGCCGTGACTCGCAAGTCGGTGCCTGGGTCGCTGGCGATGCGGTTCGCGGCGAGTGTCGGGCCACGCGGCGATGGTGGGAATCGCGGGAATTGCGGTAGTGGGCGCCGGGAAAGAAGACATTGGATATCAGACATTGGGTGCAAAATGGATGTAAGATGATGTAAGATAGAACACGTGCCTGTTTAGTCTCCAAACATGCGTGTATACCCATGACCTTCACTGAGGATGGTGACGCTTCCATGGATTCAAACAGGTTATGCAGGAAATCAACATGATAGTCCAGAGACGTGATTAATTATAGGCTAGGATGCCAACTTTTCTCAGAGCCACTAACAGCTTTCCAAAGCACTGCTCTCGGAGTTTAGGCTGGTTTGGGGTCCATGGTCTAGGATGTGTGTGGCATGACATGGCCATGAACAAGCACAAACCCACAGGGTGGTTTCTAGATCCCCTTGGATCCCCCTTCGCCCGTGTTTACCATCCAAGATGCATCCAAACTCGGTGGTGCTGCTCGTTAGGTCTTCTTCCTGGTCCAAGCGTTGCGGTACAACCTGCCGCCCATGGGGGAGGGAAGCTTAGCATCGGTCCTAGGCAGGGAGAAAGCGGGCGATGGTTCGCACGAGGGACGCGGGACGTGGAGGAGCGGATTGCGGGCTGTAAGCTTATGTAGGAAGCATGGAAGCATTGGAGGGACCTGTGAAATTTAAAACATTGGGCATATATAGTCAGGCGTAGTTCTGTCAGCAAAGATCAGACTCCCACTGCATACATAAGCACGGCGTACTTAATCACCACAGGCATTTAGTGTTTAGTTTAGCATAGGGTGATAGCAAACGATTTCGATGTCATTGGTGCTGTGACAACATGTATGTACAGGACCAGTATATAGCTTTTCGTTGGCGTTGATTGCGGTCCGTGTGGTTTCCGCCCGCGTGGCTTCTGCCCCCAGAGCAGAGGACGCAAGCGATGCAGTGTTCACATGGCCATAATCTTGCGTAATATGATATACAAAAAGGATCAAAAAGGTATGACACCTGCGTTGTGTACAGAGACCGTTGAACATTCCCAAACCATCCATGGGACTGGACTGGTTCATACATTTTACTCCAGGTACGAGACCCAAACATGTATCGCTATTCCATAGATGAATCGACCATTCCGGTGGTGTATGGAACTATTCCTACACCTGAAATGGTCTATGCATACATCCAGGTGTATGGAACCGATGCATACCTGGCGAACGCAGACCGACGGCCTGGCGACCGACCACCCGCACACCGCGCGCCTGGCGGTCGGCGCGTCGACAGGCTTCGACCCGGGCGAAGTCGATTCTTGCGTGGACCGAAAGGTGCGCAGCGACCAACGTGGACGGAGCAACTGGAGCTGTTTCAGCCGGGAAGTCGAGCTCACCTTGCAAGAATCGATATTCAGAGAAGCTTCATGACCTGCCACTGAGCAGTTCGTGCGGAAGAAGTTCAGTGTTTTCCCGCTCGATGGGCCACATAATTAGTCAAATTACAAGAACGATGAACAACGCATGCGGCATACTTCCAGACTTCTGAAACCCATTGACCCGTTGATCTTGTGCTCAGACCGGCTGCATGCTGTTCATGTCTTTTTCGGCAAACCTTCGAGGCTACATCATTGAACTCTGTAGCAGTCTGTAGTCCAAGTGATCGACAAATGTTGATTTGTAGGTCACCTGACACCCAGGCATGTGTGATGGCTTATCGGTCAAGCAGGTCAAGTAGGCACTTGGCAAGACTCGGCTTGTTGCTTTTATACGAGTTTTGGTGTAAGGACCCCGCCAACAGATCACGCTCCCAAACAATTCCCCTCCCCAGGCCCAATGATTTGAGGTACCAGAGGGTAGCACGAGCTCCTGTGAAACCTCACTCGCAGGGATTGGACCACTGTCCTCGGATGTCCTTGGGGCCTACTTAGTCTGAAAGGGGGTCCACCCCGCGTGGGTATACTGAGCGAGCATGAGAACATGGGTATGCTAAGGTATACAAATTAAAGTGATGTGATAGATTTTACAGATTTTACATGTTTCCGGGAAAATCATCATATGGCCTCCATCAATATGAGAGCGTAGACCTTATCACTGTTCAGAACAGTTCTTGTGAAAGTATAACCATGTGAAACCTACCCTCTCTCCAATCATGGAACTGGGCCGCGGCCAGCGGTGGCCCCCTTGTTCCAATTACTTTCCTTTATAAACTGGAGTTCTTCACTTGCATGTTGATTCCATAGAGGTTGCATCAATCAATGTGTTTGTTCAATCCAAGCTGGCTATGTTTGAAGAGGTCTTAATAGGTCTTCGATCGACGGACGTTTGCAGGTCCTATCTTCCAGGGTCTTGAGCGAGGCTTGGGGTGGCCGTTTTTTGCGTGTGAGGATCATGTCCCTACGCTGGGGCAGCTCAACTGGATTGGTCAGCTGAAAACGTCTTTTTGTAGTTTAAAAGCGGCGTGCCAGGTCTTCACAATTGTGATTTCGTCCAGGTAATAGGGTTGGGGGGAACAGACGCTGGCTGTTGCATTGGATTGAGGCCAACGCTTGTCCCCACAAGGGGAATGCGTCCGTTGACCGAAGAGACCCGCTGTGTCTAACACAATCTAACACACATGATGTAGCTTCTTTATCAGGAACCTCTAGAAGATGCAAAAGGTAGACACTAGCCGCACAGTACGTATGCCCAACACAGTACGCGTGGATATGTGCATGTTTCAGTCTGACTGGCAGTTGCTCACCACAAGAACCAGCACTCACCACAGAAAGGCTGGACACCCCTGTGCACTTTCCCTCCAATAACCACCCTTTCAGTGGAGCTCACCTAAATACAAATTGTAAGAATGGTCTTGAACTCCCAGAGCAACTCGTAGCACCTCTGGCACATCGGTGGAGTTTTCCAGACCCTTCCTATGGAATGCATATCAAAGGGAGGGGCGTTTTTTTTTTTCGGGTTTTTCCATTTTTTTCGGATTCTGCTTTTGCTGCGTTTCTGCTTCTGCTGCTTTTTTGCTTTTGTTGCTTTCTGTTTTTGCTTTTCTGCTTCTGCTGCTTTTGTTGCTTTTCTGCTTTTGCTTTTCTGCTTCTGCTGCTTTTGGTGCTTTTCTGCTAGTTGCTTTTCTGCTTCTGCTGCTTTTCTGCTTTTTGTGTTTTTGTTTTTCTGCTCTTTGCTTTTGTTGCTTTTCTGCTTTGGCAGCTGTTCTCCTTTCTCTTTTTGTTTTGCTTTTCCATCTGTTTGCTTTCTAACCTTTGGATCTGGTGTGCTGCTGGGCGGGGCGCTGCGCCCCCCCCCACCCCCCCCCCCCCCCCAAACCTCCACTTCATCTCCGACACCCGCGCCTGCCACGAAATCAATATTTTAAGGTGAACTCCGAAAAAAAACAATCCGAAAAAAAAATGGAAAAAACACATTAAACGTGCACCCATATCAAAGTCCCTACAAAAGCCCGGTTATCGAGAGGGTGAGCAAGGGATCCACAACTCGACAGATCAAAGCCAGCTGGCAACGTCACCACTGCCGCCCTGTCCTTCGTCCATTCTTTTTTTGTAGAATGGTCAGGTTGGGAGACCCGGCCCAGCTGTCCTGGAGGTTGTGATGTTTTCGTGGTTGGAGTGCGAGTTAGGAACAATGGATGGTTGCGAAACAGGATTCAAAGATATTCAAAGAGGGCTTGTAACATGATACCGTATCAAATAGCAATTTGCGGGCAGCAAGGGAGCTTTTCGAACTCATCGTCATGCATGGCATAGCACAACGTCGAACCCCCGATTTTTGCTTTTGCGGGCCATGGCTTTTTGCATTCTGCCTTCAAGTCTGGATCGCAGGCCGCTCGGCTCTTGGCTACATCCAGCCCAGCCACTTGGACTGGAGGTGAAGCTCAGGGACTTCAAGAAGGGGATGCACTGGTAGAGAGGAAGGGCAGATGCATCCCAGACGCGACCAATGGGACGCGACCAATGTGGCCCACATGACTGGTGGTTTTGGGTGGTGAATGTACACTACCGAAAACCAACATAGACCCTGACAATGGTAACCTGGAAGATGGTTGTCCTCTACCAAGCAGTGGTTTTCAAGTTCCATGGTAGTTTTCGGGAGTGTCGGCTATAATTGCAGTCCCATTGGCCGCGTTTGGGAGTTGGTTGGTCACCTTTTCGACTTGGAGGATGAGAGTGAATTTGGACAGGTCTACCGTGGTCTACTACCTCACCCTTACGGTTACGCCATTAAAATATGTGGAGGGCGGCCCAGGGCTCATCCTCCCGGAGGTAGTGTATAATTCCTATATTGTCCGTATGTTTGAGGGCGGCGGGCGGCTCCGCATTTTAAAATGTGCAGTTCCTTCATCATTCTATACATAGCAGGATTCCCGGGCCTTATGTGGGGGTCTTGGCTGGCCTCACGTCATGGGGTAAGGCCTCCACGTAGGACCGGCTAAGGCCTCCACGTAGGACCGGTGAAGGCCTCCACGTGGGACGTGGGACCGGCCAGGCCTCCACGTAGGACCGGTGAAGGCCTCCACGTGGGACCGGTGAGGCTTCCACGTAGGACCGGTGAAGGCCTCCACGTGGGACTGGTGAAGGCCTCCACGTGGGACGTGGGACCGGCCAGGCCTCCACGTAGGACCGGTGAAGGCCTCCACGTGGGACCGGTGAGGCTTCCACGTAGGACCGGTGAAGGCCTCCACGTGGGACCGGTGAAGGCCTCCACGTGGGACCGGCCAAGGCCTCCACGTGGGACCGGCCAAGGCCTCCGTGTAGGACCGGCCAAAATGATTTAGGAAAAGTGCTTTTCCGCATGTTTTTTCCGCATGTTTTAATGGCTGGGCGGCCCCAGCAGATCCTTCACGGAGGTACACTAAAATACCTGTTCGGCAATTTTAAACTCCGCATATTTTATTGTAGTAACCGTAGATGAAAAAGACTTCACCGCCAGCGGTGCTTTCAGAGGCAGGAAGGTGAGCAACAGCAAGACTTCACAGCCTAAACGACCCTGAAAATTGAAATCTACATTATCCATGTATCATGTATATATATATATAGTACACAAACCCCCGCAGGACACTCTTGCCCTACAAAAAGAGCAAAGATGAGGCTTTCCACCTCCATGTTTGTTGGATGGAGGGTCATGAAGAGGTTTCTATGTGGGAACTCATTCAGGACGCTAGAGGGGGGGATGAGTTTAGTTTGGGGCCGCAAGAGCAACGAGCTATCACTTAGATTTCCGACCGTGTGACATACAGTACTCAAGAACCCCCCCCCCGTACATACCAGTACTGGAGCCATCTGTGGTCAACATCCAAGAAACGGGTCCAAAAGGCCCATGAATAGCCCCCAAAAAAAGAATCTTCTATGATCTCACGCCCCTGAAACCTGCCCTCAGCAAACTTCAGCTGCGCAGCATGACAGGTTCCCAGTCTGCAGCATTCCGCCGTTCTGTTCCCAGAATTGGTTTAATTAAGGATGCAAGGCCTTAACCTCTAAAGTTGTGGGTGTCGTGTCGGCTTTCCCTTTTGCAATCTTTTGCACATTTCTACAATTCTGCCTTTAGACGATTTCTCTCAGGAGTGGAAAGGGGCACGGGTCCAAGAAGTGCAGAGAGTCTCCATGTCCTGTCGCATGGAGGGCGCCTTGCAGCTCTGTAGCGAGGAGAGCATTCCGCGATGACAGGAAGGGACCCATGGAATTCCCCTAAGGAGTTTGTTGGGTATAGAGGAGAATGGCAGAGCGCCGGAGTGTATTTGATTTTTTTTTTGCCTTGCACCAAGCATGCAAAGTGTTTTTGCCCAAGCCCCAAGCTTTTGTCCAGTGGAGTGTTTCGGGGACTTGGATTGATTGGAGAAACTTGGTCACAACCACAACCAGCGGTAACTTTTTTGGAGACCCCATCCTTTGTGCAGGCTACAAGCTCCTATCATATGTAGCGCACTGCCTGAAATGATCATGGTCACGTGGAAGATGGCCTCGTGCAAATGACCAGTTTCCTCTATACACAAACAGGTGGTTTTCCACTTACATCATTATTTAAAGGTTTTTGGAACTCACGGCTGTTCTCATGGTGGTGAGATGCCAATCTACACCGGTGACCGGTTCCCATGCAGGCCATTATGTTACGTGAGAGTGTATGACATTTGACACACACTTGAAAAACTGGCTTCTCACAGTTTGATGCTGGGAGAGTCCCTAGCTCCCACAAGTGGTGCAAAAGCAAGCACAAAGTGCAAACAGAATGGCGAAGATATGTGTGGCCCTCACTTTTAGCAGTCATGTCAGAAAGCAATCTAATTGATGACAAGACGCGTTTGTGATATTGTTGGCTTGCTTTTTGAGGGTACATCGGAACCATGGTCCCAAACTCTTTTCACATGTCTTTAACCACCCTTACTTCGAAGGATGATATTGGTCTTGAATGCCTGGCGCGTACACAATCCATCGCATTTGCTCCGGCAGGGGGCCAAAGCTGGCTACTGTTTGGGGCTACTTCCTCAAGCAACCGACTATGGGGGGGCTTCTTGGCCGTTCAGCAGGTTTTGGGTGGCCTGGCCAGCACCGTGGCTTCCTTGGTGTGTGATTGCCGTTTCTTTCTGCGGCAATGCGGTGATCTACAGCTTCAGAATATCCCGGAGGAGACAGTCTTGTGCATTTGATTGATTATGTAATTCGTTGATTAATAGTAATTAATTAATGGCTTGGCTTGGGTTGAAACTAAGTGTATTTGAACGAATGAACTGAAGTGAACTGCATTGCTTGATTGGTTGATTGATCGCACAACCCCGCCTTTCTTGCACCAACCGAGGCTTCTGGGGATGGCACTCCCTCCTTTTTAGCACTCATTTGGATTTTTAAGTTACCAAAGCCAAGACTATTTTCCGTAAAGCTGCCTTAGCTGTCCTGTTCAGAAGAAGAGAGGAACTCGTCAGCGAGGCCCCTGCTTGGTCACCCGACTGGGCCAATACACATATCCTGTTTGGGTGTCCTGACTGTCCTACCCTCTACGTCGGGATATCCAGCCACACCCAGACAGGATGGATGATGCTAGGTCGCCAGAACTCGCCAGAACTCGCCAGCCAGCCAGCGTGACATCTGTCGCCCCGCCCAACGCATGCGTGACATGTCAAGGCGAACAGGCCACCTGTGGTGATTTTCGCGACCGCCTCCCCAAAAGGCTTGAGCGCCACTTGACTGGTTTCATGGACAGGTAGACGGATTGCGATCCACATGTGGGTTGCTAGGCCTTATAGGAAACCTGAATGGTGAACTTTGCCAAACTTTGTCGATGTATTTTTGATCATGAATCATGAATCATAAACATAGCCATATCATGCCCGATCTAGCCATCCTGCAGACATGTGAAAGTGTTGAACTTGGATGAACTTAGGAAGATAAGGAATGTGGCTTGTTGACTTGCTGCTTTTGGGGTCGCCTACTTGACACCTCTTCGCGGCTTTTGGCGCGACGGGGGTCCATTTCATGGTAAAACACGCGCTAGAGTCTCGACGGTTGCATGACCTTGCTTAAGTCGACCTAGCAGACTTCTTGCTTCTTCGCTTCACCGGTCACTTCGCTCCACCGTCGAGGTGGCGATGGTGGTGGAAGGGCGACATAACGTTGTGGGCACAATGGATGCTTCGCCGCTGGGCGTCCGGGTCGTGGGGTTTCCGAGGTCCCAAGACATCCCATTTGCTGCCGGGTGTTGGGTGTGTTTTTCTTTTGTCATTTTGTGTTTGCAACTTCTTAAACAGGAATGCCTTGCATATGTCATATTTGGCTTGAATCCAGTCATCTACTGTAGACTTCTTCAACCTGCAGGCATTCGCACCTGGATGGAGTCGCGGTTGCCCTTGGTAGGAAATTTTGGGATGATTGATCCAACAAGAATCCAACAGAATCTAGAACAGGAGGGACTCAAGACACTTTCTATAGCATCACTTTCTACAGTTCCTGATCTTTTCCTGGTTTACACTTCCTGATCTTCCTGCTTTACATCGACTTTTCTGAGCCTCTGAGGATCGAGCTGGGTGTCCCAGTGCTGCTGATTGCAGAGCTCGTGGCCCCTGAGCCGACAGGGATGGACAACCGGTGCGATCCGTTTTTTACATGCCTCCGATTTTGGTGGGACGTAGGAATAAGTAGGAAGGGGTTGGGCATGGCTAGGCGGCTAGGCAACACAAGCCAAAAATTGAAAGAACTTAAGGAGCAGAAGGAGAGGGACTGAGCTGATCCGCTTTGATTCATCACAGGGATCTTAGTTTCTTTTTGGAAGGGGTGACCCTTCCCGGATGCATCAAACTCGTCCAGCTGCCAGTCCGTTTGGTTAACTTGAGATCCATTAAGTAGAAAACCATATAGATCACCCATCCACCCCCATCCACGAAGAGATTGAGACTTCCAATGTTCCGCACGCACATGGTGCAGGATTTGTCTCTTTGCCCTTTGTAGGAATGGGGTTTGGATGGTCAAAAGGCCTTTGGAGGAAGGGCGATGACTAGGAGCCCTATCAGGTCCTTCGATGGTCCAACTCCAAGAATTTCGAGCAGGACAACTCCAGTCTTGAGTGAGGGTTGGAGTACTTGGAGACAACTCCATCAGTCTCGACTCAGGACAACTCCAACCCTGAGAGCTTCTTTGCACCGCCTCAGCCTACCACCCTGCGCCTCACCTTGGGCACCGGCAACGCAGAGCATCTCGGCCGAAGATGCACCAAGGAGTTGGTGTGTCTTTTTGGGAACTGGACGAAGTAGTCTTAGCGCCAAACGCTGTTCCAGTATGTTCCAGTCATAGGATGCTATATATATATATATATATCTGCAGAATTTAGGTGAATTTAGGAATTTCCCAGATCTTGAAGCTTTTTCTAGCCTTCTGGCTAATGATCAAACATGACAGAAGAAACCGGCGTCACCGGTCGGTCCCCGCGCTCCGCGTATATTGGAGCGTCTGAACCGAGGGTAAGGAGTCGGAGAAGACGTTGCTTGCGGACCGTGGACGGGTGGACCTTTCGGGGAAAGCCCTATACAAAGTGGGTCAGATTCTATCAAGAATGCACCGGCCTGGGGTTTTCTTTGCCGGGATGTTCTTCAGCATCGGTTTTGGGCCAAACACACCGTGGAACTCGGACAGAGTTCTCTCTTTTTCACAGGCCCTCAATGCCGTCTCCACCTTTTTACGCTAAATTCACAGGACAGATATCAGTGGCATATGGTCTCCGCATTTTCAAGTCGGCCATAACCCGTTTTGGGTTGGGGTTGGTGGTGCACTTCGGCCCAGACCAGTCTGGCCTTTGGACTCCTTTTTTGTTTGACCAACT
Organism: Durusdinium trenchii; assembly: GCA_963970005.1. Lineage (NCBI taxonomy): Eukaryota > Dinophyceae > Suessiales > Symbiodiniaceae > Durusdinium > Durusdinium trenchii. The sequence continues at coordinate 374,756 of CAXAMN010002169.1, forward strand.
AAAAACATGTTTTTTCAGCGGGCTGGGCAGGGTGGCAGACTGGCCACCTTAGGATGAACCTCACCTTGTCGGAGGAGTACAAGCGTGATGGGCAGCTTGTCATCTTCGGTTCCGTTAAACCGTGGTGTGAAACCGCGGTTGGGCGCGTCAGACGTGGCAGACCTGTTCCCAGACCGGGGCACGGTGAGACATCGCGAGAAAAGAAACACACATAGGTCACAAATAGAAATGATCTCAGGATATGCATACGTTTCTATTGATCGTGTTATTTGAAGACGTTGTCGAATCACAGATTGGGGTACCTGAAATGTATATACAATTCCAGTATCATTGTCGGAGGATAAGACCATGAAATCCCAAGAACCAAGCATACCAGGGCGTGACGAACCGTGACAGACCGTGATTGGTCTATTTTTCCCCTTCAAAATGAGGTCATTGTCGGACTCCAGCGTGACAACCCGTGACGGGCCGTGATTTGGGATCGTTGGTTTTGTGGTTTTTGGGTTCTGGTATGATCTCGTTTTTTGAGGTCGGACCTCACAGGGTGAGGTCGGAGAGCCCAGAAGACACAACCCCAAATGTTAGCATATAGAGCTAACTTTCGATCCTCAGGGATATAAACCAATTTGTTTAAACCACATGACCAGAGAACTCCAGTCGATTCTGTGGCTTGGGCTGGGAATTGGATCGGTCCGTGAAACCTGATACGCCGAAAGCACCAGATTGCTTCGATGTTTTGCACATCGGAGGGGCACCCCACAGGATGGTCAGACTGATTCCCCAAATGACAAAAACAGCTGTTTCGGGTGCGATGTTTTGGGAGCTTGCGGCGGACTTACGTGGGAAAGAGCTGCCCGCAACTTGCAACCGGTCAAAAACCGATAAAGATGAAGATCAGAGGGAAACCGGGGAAGGTTCCGTTTTTGAGTTTAGCGACTGAAATGAGCACTGGCATGCGGCCGATTTCTTACCTGCAGCATGCAGGTTTTGTTGGCCGGTGACTCTGGGAGATGCCGAAATATTTGACATTGATTTGAAGGCGCCATGTGCGGTGTTGGAGTGCCGCCAATGAACAGGATTTGAGCAGGTGGGTTTGATTTTTGAGCCTTGAGTCCTAGGGTGAGTGCGTGTTTCCGCCCTGGTCGATGGAGGCACGACCTCGGTCGATGGCGGCTCTTGCCGTTGAAACGGCTCGTTTGCAGGACATGATGGGTGGCTCTTCGGCACCGGAGGTCAGGACCAGCACAGGGCAGGCGGGATCCTAAGCTGATGGCAGTTGGGAGTCTAGAATAGAATCAGAACCAAGACAGCGGATCTCTTTGGGCTTTCCTATCTCCAGGTCACGGACCTTTGATATCGTGCAGCACCCAACTGGCAAGGAGACACCAAACAGCAAAAAAACATCACTAACACTTGCACCCCGCGAAGTGCAGCCAAGAAGTTGGATGATGTCTCCCAGTCTCCCGACCCAGTCTCCACATCGAACCACCCCGGTGCTGTTTTGGATCTCACACTCCACGGTAGCACACAGGGCCGGCGGCGGCGGAAGCCCAGCCAACTCAGCAGCGGTTCGGATCGCGAGACTCGAGCTGTCCGGGCGCCCAGTCGGGCGTAGGGGGCGATAGGATGGTCAGCATGTGGTCCTAGGGCCTCCCACTTTTGGGTGAATGGACACCGAATCACCGTTAGGGGGCGATGTTTGCAAATCCTTTGAGGGGGCATTGGTATACAACCTTGTGTGTTCCCAAATGCAATTAGCCATTTCGCCGGAGGACTGGCTCGTGGATCGTGGGAGGATGGTGAAACGTTTCGGACTGCCACGACTTGTGCCGCTCAGTGGGGTGGTTTGGGGGGTCCGGCATATATGAAAATATACTAAATATATGTGTATAATATAGTATAATACATTATATATTCCATACATGCCTGGTTTTGCGTTGGGTTTGGGTCATTCACTTGCGCAGTCAGGAAGGTTTGTGCGTTGTCGAGGGTAGATTGCTAAAGCCCAGTCCCCTTGCCTGGTGTCTGTGCAAAGCCCTGGGGTACCCACTCACCCCTGATTGGTTTCTGAATGGCTGGTTAGTGGCCAGAGTTCAGACACATACTGTAATTATTGGAAAGACCCAAATGTATTTCCAACTGCTGCACCATCGAAAAAGAGTGCGCCTGCTGTTTTGAGTGGAAGGCTCAGAAGCGATCTGAAACTTACAACATCTTACAACCATAATTTGCTACTTGTACCTTGCTTGCCTTCTTGCAGCCATCAAGCCAATCACGACATTATTCAAGAAAACTTTGGGCCAACAGCAGCATTTGGACATCATTTCTCACTTACCAAACCACAAAGTGACCACATGCTCTGAACACTCTTTCTTTCCACAGCCTCATGTTCAGGATGTTCCACAAGCGACTCCAGTCGTGAAGAGCGCACGTCAAGTGCACACCCTTGTCCATTTAATGTTCTGTCCCTGTGGTGAACCCCCTTCTGGGGAATCATACGGTCGATCTTCTTTTTCTTTTTTGGTCCGGGTTCCTTTAAAACAAATCCAAGTATGGAGTGTGTATGGACTGTTTGGGTTTCTTCCTCGGCTCAGGTGCAAAACCCGCCGCCCGAGCCGCCCAGTCACGAAGTCACCAGTTGCTGTCGCCAGTCATAGGCCTTGGCCAGCGCCACGGACGGACGCGGAGCGTCGGAGAACTGGGACGGAGAAGCCGAAAGATGCGAAAGAAAGGAAGTCCAAGTTGCCAGGGTGGAGCTAGGGTCCATGGGCATAGTCTTGATTGCTTTTCTGGGTGGGATTGGAGGGGGAGCCATCTGGAGTGCAAGTATGAAATTGCAAAACAAAGCAATAAGTCGGGCTGATGCCTCTTGAGTGTGGTATAAGATCTACAACAGCTTAAGTTCAGAAAAACATGATGGCACGAAGCATCCCGGGCATGAACTGTCAGGCCGCAGCTGAGCCAATGCGTTTCACCTGAAGACGTCCTCGGTGCATGTCGCTGACAGCAGCTCAGTAGTTCTTAGGTTCTGGTTTCGTTGGCCTCTGCCATCAAGCTGCCACGTGCCGGACGCCACAAATTCGGAACGAAAAGACGAGGGCGAAGATGTGCCAAACATGATGGATGGTGAGGAGAGGTTTGTGCGGAAGATAGGAACTCCTAAAAGACTCGGATTACTGGCTCTCGTTTGCGGTAGTAGGTCCCCGCTTCTGTTTGGTGTGGCGTTCTTGTCCCATGATAGATATGTCACGGTCGCAACATGTTCGAAGCCTGAGGTGGATTTGAGGTGGCCGAACACGTTGGATGCAACCTGATGCAACCGACCTGCGTGCTTTCACCGCCATTTTCCTCCATTTCGCCTTCCCCAACTCCCAACCCAAAGTAACCCTCACGTACTACCCCCTGGCATTGGCGGATGAGGACGGTATTTTCCACCCCATGCATCCAGTGCTCAGATGTGCTCGAGCATGGCCTGGAGGTGCAGGTGGACGAACTGGAGTTACTGGAGTTCCAGCCCGGGCCTCAGAAGAACTTTTGACTTTCGAACCAGCTCGCAATGTCATGGGGGCAGTCCTGGGGGCATGGCATTTGATATCGTGTGCGGATGTATTGCCGAACTCTTTTTGATGTTTTGTGGGGTGCCGAGTGTCCCAAACAGCAAAGTACATTCGAAAAGAAGACGTTCTGATCTCGGCCCAGCAGTGTGTTTGTCGTTGTGGTTTAGATGTTCGTTTGGTTGCAGTTGAGGATTTGAAGGTTGCATGCAAACAGCTTGACCAACAATGCCACTCTACTTTTCATTTGAACATGGCTCGCTTAAGAGATGTTGACCGGGTAAACCCGCACAGAGCGCCACTACCCAGCTTGCTGCGATGACGTTGCAAAGCATGTTTTGTTAGTGTGTGTCCTCTCAGACACTCCATTTATGGAATACTCCCGAGTATATACCTATTCTAAAAAAGTGTATATGTGACATGTGGGTGTTTTAATTACCGCCTTCGTACTGAAAAACACAAACCTAGGTAAATTTGGGTCGTTTCTTTTTTCATTAGGTACCCACCCACTAGAAGGCCCACCAATCGTGTTCTCACTAGCACCGTTCCCCAATGGCATAGAGCCACGCAAACGCAGTTTCCACCGAGGTCGCTCAAAACCGCATGGCACGGTGACATAACCCTTCGATCTCTTAATGTTGTTTTTACTCTGATGAAGAGCTTACATGCAAAGAATATCGCGAAGAATATCGAATAATCTCTAATTGTTTTGCAAAGGGCAAGAGGAAGACCCTTCGATTTGGAGGTTAATACGTGAACAGATACGTGAACTTACTTATGTAAAGCATTGTATTTGAAGCTATCACTATAGGTCACTAGGCGACTTTTCGGCTTCAGGTGTCCACCTTTGCGGGCCCCTTAGTAACAAATGGGGACCCCTCATTAACCAAACGACACCCTGAAACCACCAAGCATGGAGCGTCTGAGCATGACTCCTTTCGCACGATGCAAGACCATCGGGACTTGCTGAGACCCGGATGACTCGAGAGACAATGAGAGACCACCAAAGCCCAAGCCAAAGTAGATAAGACCAAGTCCAATTTTGGCCATTTCTTTTGGAACAAATGAACCATCCTCGAATCTTTTCGCTGTATGTAACTCTCTCTCTCTCTCCGGCTCGCAGCGACTCGTGTGGCAACGTGAGGCCGCCCCACTTCACCCTGAGGGTGCGCTGTGGCGGTGGACTCTATGCGCCGAGCCCGGTCCGCTGGTCGTCGGTCTCTTTTCCATGGCCATGCCGTGGTTGTTCGTCGATGAAGAGCGAGGGGGCTTTTTGGGAAGACGCCAGGCGGAAACACCTGATTTTCTTCGGTGCTGTTTTTTTTTGAGCCGGAAGAAGTAGCCTTCAACAATATTTGTCCGTCGTCACTCAGTCAGTCAACCGTTAGTGAGAGAGTCAGAGAGTGACAGACAGTGGTGGAACAGCTTCCATCTACCCCGGGGGGGTCGGTGTTTGAAACAAAATATGCAATACGATGGAGGGCAAGTACGTATATAAAACGATGGAAAGTGCACAGGATTGATACAAGCAAGTGTCCTGCACAGTTTCATTGCTAAGGGCTCAACAAGTGCGTCCTTTCACCTGCCATGGCCAGTTGGTTCAGTTGGAGAGTTTTCATCACGGCTCACGGTCGGTAGACAAGTTGAAAAAATGAGTGAAACCGTTGGAAATTAGACGCAATATCATTTGATGAACGTTGTCATTAGTGCATTGTTGTATTGAACATGATTGAACCCTGCGAGTCAGTGGTTGCCCTTCGCGTCCCCTCCATTGAGCCAGCACCCTCTTGTTGTCCACCCGGATCACTGTTCACATCGATTCGCCTCGAGGTGCGAACGCTGGGACATGACCTGGCCCAAGCAGTGTGGGGCTCAGTGGATCTATATAGCTTGTGGTAGTTTTAATTTTTGGTGGCATTCTGAGCAGAAAAAGCCGTGCCGGAAGTGCAGATTTCGTGGCTTCTGAACCAACACAGAACTTTGGGTTTTATAGCTTGTTCACAAGTGTTGGTTCAGTTCTTTTATGTTCTTTTGCTGCTTTCAAGGTTTCCGCTCTTTGTGGCGGTAGATCCACTGGTAAGCTCTATTCCACAGCCAGGCATGCTTCGCCCATTGACTTTGGCATGCTTCGTCCATTGACTCTTCACACGCTTGCGTATTTCACAGTCACGCAGGCCTGAGCAGACTATCTCTGCACAAGTTTCTTGTGTCGGCCGAGCGCCACCTGCAACAAGTTTCAAATCAGCTGGGGCCACAATCATACACACAGCCACCAAAAAATTGAACCTGCCAACCTCTTGTTTGCGCCCAAGTGTCGAGCACCACGCGACCCGGCTGCACCATGCTGCTGCGGTGTCCACGACGTTCTGTGGCGCACTCCATAAACTAATGAAGGCACGAAAGAACGTCACTTCCCCTCCAGCCCCCCCCACATGTAACTGAACACCAACATGTTGGTCAACAAACGTGAAACAAAACAGTCAGCACCAAAAAAAAACACGTGCACGCCTTCGGGGGGCACGTATGGCCGTGATGACGACGGCCGAGACATAATATGACATTCCGTGATTACTATTGCCTTCGTCGTAGGTCGTTGTTTTTTGTTTTTTTCTGACGTGACGTCGTTGAGGTATATGTATATGCTGCAATGACATGCAGAGTGGCTGCACAGCAGCTTTTGTTTGGGGTGAGCTGAGAAAGAGTCCTGCCCAGTCAGGAACGATTCATCTTTAAATCTCTGTGATTTGTGGGAGGTTTGGCCCACTCACACGGAACACATGGAACACGCCTTGCCACGAGGGGTGATTTTTCAAGCTAGACCCAATGTCTTTTGGAGAATGTAGGACCTGACGTTTGTGGTGGTTCATTCAATGTGTGTTTCTTTGACTACACTTTTAGCTCTGCCGACCAAAGTTGTTCTCTCTCTCTCTCTCTCTCTTACACCGCAGAAAGCGAGATAGAAGCTAGATAAAGTGGACCCACACAACTTAACCACAAAAAACATATGACAAACATTAAACATTGACAAACCATCAAACCATCTATCCTGGACTCCCTGGACCTGTCCTTTCATCAGTTACTGGACCCGTCCAGGACCGCCAAGTGAGTTTTGCAAGAAATTCCCTTCGGCTCCAGGTCGGCACTGTCGGCCATGTCACGCCAGTGGCTCAGTGCCACGCGCGGAACCAGAACCCATCGATGTTGGGTGGGTAGACCATCACTCGCAGGATTCTGAACGAAACATCACACCAACAGAGCCAAGAAAAACGGAAGGATCTGAAGGCACCAGAGACGCAGAGTGCACCAAAGACTACATCATGTCTAAAGCATGACCCAGTGAGACCTTTTGTACAACTTCGACCATGCATTTTTGACTCCGGCGCTCGGAGCGTTCGAGCCCCTGGGGAGCCCCCCGCTGTCAGAGGTCCTTGCGACGGATCGCCGTGGGCGAGTTTCGGGAGGCGTGGCCACTGGCGAAGCGCCGATGGATCGGGTGAGAGCCGAGACACCTGGAGTTCCGCCGCGGAGGAGTGGGCGAGATGCCCCAAATAAGAAGAGAACGAGGTCCAACGGCATTTGTTGGGCGTCCAGAGTCCAGGTTGATATGTTGTTCTAAATTCCCAAGGTAGCAAATGTTCCATACCTGGACCACCCGGCTTCCCAACAAAGACGCGATATTTCAAAACGCCGGACCAAGTGCCATGCTGGATCATTTGGAGAGTGGCAGGCTGTGGGAGTGCACCTTTTTAGAAGATTGAATGTGATTGAATATATTTACGAAAGCCAGCCGTAGCCTAGGCTGAACGTCTGAATAGCGAACGAAGTGAGTATTTGGGGGTCTGGGCGTTGCAAACTGAGGAGTTCTGGAAGGTCAAAAATCAGAAGTTATTGGGGAAAACCGGCCAAAAGTGGGTGGACGTGAGTTGAGCAAAATTGTAAGTTTTGAGGAGGCTGTAGATGCAAGTGGTGCAATCAGACGGGGGCTGTCATGATGTAAAGGATGCAATGGCATGGGTGAAGAAGAAGGAAAGATAAGGAAGGAACAAGCAAGAAGAAGAAGAAAGGTAAAAGAACGAGGAAGAAGGAAAGAAGGTACTGTAGAAGAAGGGTCATGCAAGATGCAGGAAAGTTTGGTGCTGGAATTGACACGTTGTGAGTGTTTGCTGCTTATTCGTATCTGTTTATTGCATTTAGCTTTAGAGGAGGAAGAAGAAGGAAGAGACAAGAGGAAGGGGAAAGAACGAAAAAGAAGGACAGAAGCAGGAAGAAGGGTCCTGCAGGATGCAGGGAAGCCGGGTACTGGAATGGACACGTCGTGATTGTTTTGGGCGGACACGTAACCTTGAACTGGCCGTTTGGCCAACGAGTTCATCAGGGGAGCAGCCTCGTCAAACTCATGCATCCATAGTGCAAGCCGGGCGCTGCTGAGCGAAGTCAAGGACACTGGAACAGAGCGGTAATGCCATGCCTCGACCAAGATGTTCGTTCATCATGAAGCATAATACCATTTGTACTGGCCATGTAGACCATTACAGGGTCCATTTGTACCATTTATATCTTGCAAGATGTCTTGCCCATCATTGCCTTTCAATTGCACGTGCTTGTCCGCCTGTCCTTGGGAAGCCTCTTCGCTGAAGCCTCAAAACCTTCAAGAAAAGAATTCGCTCGCACATGGGTCTTTGCGGGTGTGCTTTCCAACCGCCCCATCGGCCGAAAACATGTACATACAAGAATTTCTGAAGGTCCACAAACATTACGTCCCAAACCAACATGTATTCGTGGGCTGACGGCCCTTTCCACAACGAACCCACTGTGTTTACTGCCGCGCTTTGTCCGAAGCTACAAGGAGAAAGCAGGAAGTAGAAGGAGAAGGTGGGCACACGAAGAAAGTCAAGCAGACACGACGGATGCAGTAGGGGCCCGTCACACATACGCGGTGTATGCACTAGTTTTGTGGCTTACAGCATCTAGTGTCAAGTTGCTCTTGGGTCTGGCCCTCTTGTGACGGTTTAAAAATGATCATTTCCTTTTATATTTCTGTTTCCCTTTTGTGATTCCCTTTCATTTTTCTTGCTTAATTGAACAATTCCTTTCATCTTCCCTTCTAAAAATCATTAATCCTTCCATATGTCATTTTCCTTTTTATGAACTCCTTTCAACTTGCAAGTTGTATAACTTCTTTCAAATCTCCCTTCAGGTTTATGATTATATAATTGCTTTCATTTTCCCTTTAAATTTCTTAATACATGTTTTGTCCTTAAAAATGATTACACTGTTATTTTCATGTTGAACATTGAAAGTGATCCATTCCTTTCATTCATCCTTTGCAAATGATAAATTCCTGTGAATTTTCCTCTAAAGAAACAATATCAATTTATTCATTTTTCCTTTTTATGATTACCTTTCATTTCTCCTTTTAAACTTAACGATTCCTTTCATTTTCATTTTCATAATATCCTTTAATATTAAAACATCCTGTCATTTTAAAAAGAAAAAGTCATTGTTACAAGGGAAAATCAAAGGAATTGTTCATTTTCAACAGGCATATGAAACGAATCAAAAAAGTATTTAAAGGAACACAGAAAATCAATATTTGTTTAAAGAGAAAATGAAAGGAATTCATCATTATCTAAAGGAAATAGCAGTCAAACACGTATGTCTAAAATGAAACAAACACCACAATAACCATTATTACAAGGACAATACAAGGAAACAATCATTTTTAAAATGGGAAGTAATTGTATATTGAAAAGGAAATCAAAGAAATAACTTTTTAGAGAGGAAACAAATTGAAAATATTAATCTCTTAAAGGGAGCCAACTAATCTTAATATGAAAAGTAAAGAAAACATAATCATTTTAAACTGAAAAATAAGTGAGCATAATCCCTTAATGGAAAGTAATCATGTTTAGAAGAGCAATGCAAATACACAATTATTCTTCAAAGGAAATATAAGGAAATAACCGTTCTTAAAAGGAACTGCACACCTTATGTCTGAAGTCTTGGGATGGACCATGGGGTCTGCAGTTTTGTTTTTTGTTTTTAAAGAACGTCGAGAAAACAAAAGACAATTCAGAGAGTCTTGGCTGACCCCCCCCTCCAGAGTCTGGAAATATTTATTTTTACGATGTTTTTGCCCCCCGTCTTTAAAATGATTCATCGCTTCCATATGTCATTTCCTTTTTTTGATATGATAATATATTTGTTTTCATATTCCCTTTAAAATTGATGATCTAATCCTTTCATTTATCCTTTGCCAGTGATTAATTCCTTTCATTTTCACTTTAAAATCTAGGCCTATAGCTAATGAAAAAAACGTTAAAACTGCACTCCCAGGAGCTGCCGTTCTGATTAAACATGTGAAAATGTTATGTTTTGCAATATAAACACATGAAACAATGACAAATGCAGTGCTGGGGCGTCCCCAAGGAGGGGCTTGGACCACAAATGCGTTGGATAAATGTTTTGCTCGGGCGTGCTGCAAATTTCCAAGGTCATCAAACTTTCCACACAATTCTTTCAAATTTCCGCCAGAGACTTCTCAAATGTTGCAAGTTGCAGCGCGTCCAAAGTGACCCCTTCATCACACGTTGGATGCCAAAAGTTGAGAGAGTGTGCTGTGTAGGTGAAGGTGCGTGTAGGGTTTAATCAATTCTGCATTGTCATTGCGTCCTGTTGCGCCGGGTGCAGATCATGTATTTGGAAATTTGCAAGGCATATGGCATACTTGGGCATGACAGCTCATTTTTCCATACAAAGGTAGCTCCAGGCATCCACTGAATCATATACATACTACTCAGCACACTTGACTCATGACCCCTTAAGCAGTCAAGGCACCCAACATGGTATGTAAGCAACACCCTAACTGATCTACTCAGTTGGGACTTATGAACCAATCTTCAGAATACGTTCCTGACTGCTCTGCTTTGCTTCAGCAGGCGGGTTGCCTTACTTTGGAGGAAGCGTTGGACCCGCAGAAAATCGCCACCAGGTCGGCTGATGAATTCGCCACCGGGTCGGTATAGGTTATGCAACTTACGTTGTGCTTGTTGAAACCATTTTTTCCATGTGTGAGTTTTGGAAGCACTTGCCTGAACAAACCACTGTTTGGGCCGCTAGGTGCCAAGTGGGCCACAGACTTGGAGATCTGAAAGATCTACAAACGGAGCCTCTCCCCCTTCCATGTTTCCCTCATTCAGTGCTGATGTAGTTTTGATTCAGTATGGCTGCACAGGCTGAGACGCTGCAGTGTGCCGTTGGCCCCAGTGGGGCCTGTGGGTAAAGATGGGTAGAGGTCGTAGCATAAAATGAATGGATGTATGCAGCATACATCATCACAAATCCCTTGCCCCTACTGGTGGCAAGCAGAGATCCCCTCACGAACTGAGGCCTCGGCAACAATTCACCGGTTCGATTCTCTATCGAGCCTGGCTTCGTAGTAGAATCATGTGACATCATGTCCGTTTAAGGCATCAGTCACTGCTGGGATTTCTGGCCAAATCGATCCAAACATTTCCAAACCATGATTTAGCCAACTTCCCGAAACTCTCCCCCCTGGTTCTGTCGCTCCCACTTGCGTGACGAGCGTGAGGCCGAAGCGTCCAAAGAAGCGACTGCTGAGTGCGACGAGTGTGAACCGCGACGCCGAAGCCCGCGAACCGCCTCCGCTTCCACCGCTGAACGGTCCGCCTTAAGTGAGAAAGTCCCACCTGTGCAGGGGCCCGGGTTTGCCCGGTGCGGGCAAGAAAGAACAGCGTCTCTGGGTCGCGGGATGCCTGATTTTACGTAGGACATTCGTGGGGGTTCCACCAAAAGAAGCACCGTTGAAGCAGAAGATTCTCCAAAGAGAACCAAAACAAAGAGAACTTAGTAACGCTAAGAAGATTATCAAGAGACACAGGCACAGGAAGAACAAAAACAGAAAAGAAAAGAAACAGACAGAAGCGACTCTGCATTGACGGCAAGAGAGGAGAAGTGTGCAAAAACTAAGCATCATTTTCAAGAAACATATGCAATTCAACACACTTTTCTGGAAACTTTGTCCCTGGAAGTGTCCTATTTGCCAACGGTATTTTGGATCATGAGAAGAACACATCGCCATGTCGAACATGTCTGAACTGGTGACGGTGGAGCACGGGCGCGCCGTGCCACCCGTGCCCCAAATACAGCTGGAGATGCCCGAACCATCGTCCTTCAACATTTTCAAGACAATGATGAAAAAACATCTCTATGTCGCTTGGATTTGCGGTAACGGGTGAGAATTGCCATGCGTTGCAAGCTGTAGGTCAATCTTTGCCATGCACACTGCAAACTGATATGCCTGCTGGTGGTGCCTTCATTGCACTTGTCGCGCAGCCAAGGTTGCTCGGAAAAGGCGGAGGCTTCTGACCAGTTTGTGGCCCGCAGTGATGTACTGTTTCTTGGATTCTGGTGGAGCTACAGCTACTTTTTGCATTTTCTTCTTGTCACTGGACTCCCCCAAACTCGTGCTTGATAGGATTTGGTAGACTGGTAGATGATGTTCATGGCCTCCAATAAGTTTGATACAGGATGTTATCAACAGGCGGGGTCTTTGTAGTAGGTTGCTGAGGCCGTTGGATTTGGAGGGGCACAACAGCTGTGGCCTCGTTTGGCCTTTGAAGTCTTTCAAACCCACTGTATGAGGGTTCAGGACTTTGAGATTGCTGGTGCGTTCTGGTCTAATATAGATTCATGGGGTCAAGTAGATTCCTGGCTTACTTTACTTCTATATCATGTTGTACCATATATCATTATATTTACCCACTTTAGGGTGTAGATTGAGAGACCGCTGTGTTCTACTGTTCCCAAGCTCTACCCGGTCGATGTTTTCCCGCAGAGAACCATGACGACTTTTGTTTACCCACTGGTCCAGGTTTGGTCATCTAAATTCAATTATATAAATTCAGCATGTTTTTTTTCAAAGAAGAACTCTGAAACATGACTACACCTGGGCACAATGGCCCAGGTTTGGTCAGCATCTTCTTATTTCATGTCTTCGCCAACATCGATGCCGGTGATGTTCGCGCCTTGGCCCTGGCTCTGACGGTGCCGCTCTACATGGTTCTCAGCGTGCAAGCTGCACTGCAGAATGCCATCGTCGAGCTGGTGACCGAAAAGGAATCGAAAATGAAGATTGCCCCTTAGCTTCAACTGAGAGGTTTTGGTGACGAGTGCATGGAATGAGGCTAAACATCCCCTCATGGACTCTCCAGGCGAACATCCCTCATCTCATTCCCATTCAGGTGCCAGCACCAGCTGTTACTTCAAAGCCGAGAAATAGCAGCACACAAACTGGAGTCAGCTTGTTACTTCCATATCTTTGCATATCTTTGCCACACCTCGTGTCGGCAGGTTCCGCCGGAGAGATTTCCCCCGCCACACCTCCGTGATTGATTGAAGAAGGTCTCGAGAAGTCTCGATGCGTTCGTCAGCATCCAGAAAAGTGGGACCAAGCCGCCAAAAGAACCAGCAGAATGCCTTTTTTTGGGGTGGGGGGGGGGGGGATATATGAACATGATCAGCTCAGAACGTCCTGCTGGGTGCTTTGCTGGGCAGATTGTTCAGGTGCAAGAGATCTATGGCTTGACACCGGTGATGTACTTCATCTCCTGGGCAGGCTACTTTTGCATCGTCGCTTTGGTCTGTGTGACGGTGATCTATTTCCTTTTGGGCATCATCGAGCCAGTGATGTCTAAGTCCAATCCAGTCTTCGTGATTGTCCTGCTGCTAGCGGCCTACATTCAACAACTGGAGTTTGCCGTGATCGTATCAGTGTTGCTCAACCGGGTTCAGACAGCCTCAGCCTTTTCTGGCTTTATCAACCTTGTGTTCCTTCTTATCGCTGAGGCGATGCAAGGATGGCTTCGAGGCCTACCAAAACTGTTGTGGTATGTGGCTAGCCTCTTGCCCACAGTGAACCTGTTTAATGGATTTGCCGTGCTTTTGTACAGCGAGGCCCTGTACTATTGCGATGCCTCTGGATGTTACCAAGGCATCTCAAGCAAGACGGCCTTTGTGAGTGAATTTTGCATTGCCCCCTACGATGAAGAGCACCCATGTGTGAAGGAATTCCCCGTCTTCTCAGCTGGAGAATCTTTTATCATGATTCTCTTCAATATCATCCTGTATGGCTTTATCGCTTGGTGGTTTGAGCAGGTGTGGCAGGGCGACTTCGGGCAAGCCAAACCCTGTCTCTTCTGCATTGACCCAGCCTACATGTGTCCCAGAAGGTCCAGAGCTAGGGAGCTGAACCTCAGCTTGGTCCAGGAAGATGCTCGAAGTTCGGCCATGAGTCTCCGAAACCTTCGCAAGGTCTTCAAGGGCGGCAAGGCGGTTCTTCGGGAGACGAGTTCGTCTGTTGGACCCGGGACGTCCTGCGGGACAAGGGGACCGTGTGCCGCCTTGGGCAGACCGTCTGCCATGTAGTATGATCAGGAATGAACATATGATAGCGGCTTTCATATGTGACGCACTCTTAATGGCCGTGAAAAGAGCCGCAAATCCCTAAATTGATAGTAGAGGCCCTCCATCATGAAAGAGCCCCCACTCGCATGACGACCCTCGCACAGTGGACCCTTTGTCAGAGGTGGCCGTGGACGGTATCGACCTGGAGATCCAGCATGGAGAGATTTTCGCACTGTTGGGCCACAATGGAGCTGGCAAGACCACGTGCATCTGGTCCAAACAAATGGCTTGATCAGGGAAGAACCGGTGGCATTTCTAATTAATGAAATTGGCGGCTTGATCCATTTGGGGTCACCATTTGCTGCTTGTGGTGATTAGGGGGCCTTTTTGTTTTCCCAACATGTCGACCTCACGGGGTAGGGTTCTGTAGTCTTCTTGCATCTTCTACCGATTTTTGAGCAAAATTTAACATTTTAGATCATTTTAGCATCTCCGCTCTCAAAGTGTTGGAAGTGGTCTGAAACCTATGTTGTTGTCCCCCAATCAAATGCTCTTGACTAAAAGCAATACAACACCTCACTGTTGGATCTTTTTCGGGGGACACCTCCTTCTGTGGTCTCCGGGTCGCATCGCCACATAGACATAGCCTCTCCGTGAGGCATCAACTGCGTGGTGGGTTTGATCCCCATCACCAGTGGGGACGCCACGGTCAATGGCCACGACGTGCACACCGAGCTGGAGGCCGTGCGACGGAACATCAGCGTGTGTCCACAGGAGAGGTGTGAGGGAAAGAGGGTGCTGGATCTATTGAAGCCCAAGAATCTCAGAGATGCATTTCTGGGTGCATGTGCCAAACCTGTGAGACCTATGTCCCAAACCAGGGCGCTGCGCCGAGCCAGACAGGGAAGGTTCCCACCCAAGGGCGAATCCATCAGAAAATATCAGAAATACAGTTGAAACCAGCTGTCACGGAGCTCTGCCCGAGGACAATCCGCTCTATGATGTCTTCACCGTTCGTCAGCATTTGATGTTCTTTGCCAGCTTGCGTGGCGTGGGTGAGCAAATGCAAGGCCCCAAAGTCATTGAAGTCCTGACAGCTTTGGGCCGCCTGCTTGCACTTAGCATGCTTGGTTGCCACCGATTCTTGGTCAATGAGCACCCAGAACCGTTCCACCAACACCTGGACCGATGTCCAAAGTCCCATGAACCGGTCATGTCCACTGCCGGTGCTCGGGTCCCATCGTTATTTGGAAGGCATTTGATGCACTTTGATCAACATGGTATATAGTTTGTATATATAGTTTGTTTGTTTGTTTGATTTGTTTGTTTGATTTGTATGCTTATATAATAGGTGCCCTGATTGGACAACCGCCGGCCGCCATGGGACAAAGCACGATCCGCATCAATGTATCCCACTTTTGGCTACTCTTTTTGTATCTTGTTGTTGGTGTCGTTGACTCAGGTCAGTCACGGGACCCAAGAAAAAGCAGAAACCCAAACGCAGAACATATCACCTATATTTATAATGCATCTCAGAATCGCTTCCCAGCGCCTCAAAATCGGGTTGGTAGGTATCCCGGAGAAGGTGGACGATCTTTGCACCACCTTATCCGGGGGTCAAAAGCGGCGACTTTGGGTGGCCACCGCTCTCTTGGGCGAGACGCCGCTGGTCTTCTTGGACGAGCCAACCAGTGGCATGGACCCCTCCAGTCGACGACAGTTGTGGGAACTGCTGCTGAGGATGAGGACCTCAGGCGCGAGAGGAGGCTTAAGGCTTACGCCTGACAGCCGGGCACCGGCCGGCATGAAGGGAAGAGGTTGTTTGTTTTCCTTCCCCCCTCTCTCTTTGACTCGCTCTCTGTGTCATTCTGTGTGTCTCTCTCTCTCTCTCTCTCTTTCTCTGTCTGTGTCTTCTTTCTTTCTCTCTCTCTCTCTCTCTCTTTCGCTCGGTCTCTTGTTGTCTTTTCTCACTTGGAAGAGGGAGAGGAAGAGCAAGAGAATAATAGAAAGCAAGAGAAAGAGGAAGAGGAACAGGAAGGAGAAATAGAGGAAGAGAGGAACAGGAAGAAGAAAGAAGAAGCGGAAGAGGAAGAGAGGAATATATAGGAACGGAAAGAGAAAGAGCAAGAACAAGCAGCAAGAGGAAGAGACAGGGGCCGAGGAGGCAACGAACAGGAAGAATAACAAGAAGAGAAGAGGCGAGGATGAGAGGCAGCATAAACACAACATGCTGATAATGCAAGGCAACTCGGGCAGCATATATCGCACCATTGGCATTTGGAAACCACTTCAAACCAAACATAGCAAGGCCAAACTACACACAAAGAAAACAGTCCCTTTGTGGTCGGCGATGGGGGTGTCCACTCTTTTAACCTTGGTGAAGCCGGCAAGGCCATGGGGCCGGTGCCCGGTTTTGAAGGATCAGATCAGAGTCGTTTAGTTGGGATTGTGGTGTATGTGATCCGCAGGGTCATGGGATTAGATAAGGCAATTCCGCAATTTGACTCTTTGCTGTTGTGAGAATCACCTGGCTCGGGATCCAAAAGAAAAGCGAACTGACCGATGGGAACGAACCCATCACGTTTTGTCGCCCTTTCCTAAGATGCTGGCGAACTCTGCCAACAGCAGTTCGCTGGAGACGAAGTGGGAAGCCTCTTGTGGGAGCCGAGCTGTTTTTTTTCCTGAAGTTTGCGCACCTGCACCAGTCAGTTGGGACGTTTTGGGACTTACAAAAAGTCACCCAGGCCTAAGCCGGTCCGCATCCTGTGTTGGGCGTCACATTCCTCCCCTCGTTGAGGCCGCTCCATCATTTTCACGACCCACTACCTGGAAGAAGCCGACGTCTTGGCGGATCGCAAAGCGGTCTTGGCACGGGGTCGGGTGCAGGCGTGTGGCACGTCAAGAGACTTGAAGCTTCAATTTGGCCTTGGCTACTTACTCCAGGCGCACATATGCGCACATGCCAATGAGTGCAGCACAGGGGTGGGGAATTTGGAGTGTCGCGGGTGGTGAATGTCGTGACAGTCCGAGAACCTCAGTTAGCAGATCCTATTTGATCTTATGACTTGCGGTGTGGCATGCGGTTCTCGGCACCTGTGTTAATGGCATGGATGAAAGGTGCGGCGAAACGTGTAAATGACCAACACAAGAAAACACAATTTATAGTGCCCATGGGAATTCCATGAGGCGCAGGTGTTTGTCCCATACCGTCTTGGGTCCTGCTATGTCCTGCTGCGGATCCTGCGTGATGTCGTTTCCCTACTATGATATGGAGCTCATTCGGCATGACACGGGGAGGCCAGCCACAGAAATGACTCAAGCCACCTTGGCCTGCCAGGTGCAGTTCAGGGATGGTGCTGACGCCCAGAACTTCCAGGCAGGACATCATGAACGATGACCCAAACAGAAAAAGTTATGGCTGAAACATGCACAAACATAGAGCGAGTCAGAAATTGATGAAGATAAGTCCAGAACGGACACTCATTTAGGTTCTGACACGACTCCACTTTTCGTGCTTCATTCTTGTATATAATCATATTTTACTCCTGGTCCGTGGTGTTCAATTTAGTGTTGCAGCTCCAGTGGTGGCTGGGGCAGCACTTGTCCAATCACTTGATCAAAGGGTTGCATCGTGCGAATTGCGTTGAGTGGCTGCCAGTTTTGCCACTGAGCGTGACGGTAATCAATACCGCTTGATGCGACCAAGGCCAAAAACCAAAGCAAACCTTAGCATACGATTGTGGCATTGTGGTATCTATATCATTATCTAATCTAAGCTTACGTATTATTGTGAGTTTTCACTTATTAATTGTTTTTTCAAGGAGCCCAAAATGCCTCAAGCTGACAAACTCGGAATCGGTCTCAATTTGGAACGCGGGCACGTTTTGGAGGAAATTCGTATAAGCGATTTTAGCTGACCCCCCTTTCTCCACACACCCGTCGTTGAGCCTGCAGATGTAATATTGCGTGTGTTCCAGCATGAGCCAATTTATGTGTTCCAAAATGAGCCCAAACGGACAAAACCAGTGTGTTCCAAATTGAGCCAATTTGTGTGTTCCAAAATGAGCCTCCTCCCTCTTCCTATCACATAATCATGCTAACAATACTATTGGTTTGTCCTTGGTCCTTCACGGATGCAGGAAAGGATATATTAAAAGGATAGAATATATCTGCCAGTCTTTATTCACAAGGGCCGCAAGAAGATCACTTCCTGAGTCCCTCGGTGTTCACTGCTTCGTTCTATTAATATCTATCTATATTTTTGTGTATACTGGTTCACGTGTATTTTTGTCCCTTCAATTTTTGCATAGTTTGTTCTGCTTCGTTCCTGTTGAGTTTGTTTTTCTAACCAAGGGGCCCAGAAGCTCATATAGAAACCTGCGTTGGCAATGACAGTCAATTCTCCTGCAGTTGAGCTCAAGTCTCATTCTGAAATTTCGCGAGTTGGGAAAGAAACAACTTTCCTACTTAAAATTCTTGAGAACTTCATCAGAACGTCCATGCAGTTGCCAGTTGCCTGTGCTTGTTGGGCCGCCCTCTTCAGCAATTCCATGTGTGACGGACTCTTCCGGGAAAGGGTCTCACTTGTGACGTTGTCCGTGTGTGCCCGTATGCCCGTGCGCCCGTGTGCCTGTGAGGAGGAGGAGTAGTAGTAGTAGCAGTAGTAGTAGCAGTAGCAGTAGAAGAAATAGTAGTTTTGAGTAGTGGTATTGGTAGTGGTAGTAGTAGTGGTGGTGGTGGTGGACTTTCTCCGGAACCGCAGGACGCCTCCAACGTGATCCTGACGCACATTCCCAGTGCCACCTTACGAACAGCAGAGGACTCCTCCGTCTCCTCTGGGTCGGCCACAACAGCTGCTTGGCACCCGGCCAGGCATGGCCGGGCAGGGAGGGCACAAACGGAGAGCACGGTTGGTCCGCAGGGGTGGGTGATGCAAGGCGGCCAGATATCATGAACCTGGCAGAATAGATCTGAATACAGTTAAATCCACCGTTCGATGATTGGACAAACTGAGAAGTAGGTTCATCAACTGACTTGTCATGTTGGATCCTCTCTCTCTCTTCAATTTGGGTTATATATATATATATATGTACGGGACAATAAGTATTTTTGGATCTGTTTTGGATATATTTATATAGACACCTTATCATATATTATGCATATGCATATGTGTTACATGGTGTCTATGGTCAGAACCCTCTTTTTGCCCAAGTAGTGAGCAGCTCGCCTTGAGGTGGATTGGCAAACAATGGGTATACGGAAGGGGGTTGGGGAGGTTCTATTTCGATGTTTGAGTTACGGCAATCTGGAAGGTGAGACGGCACTTTCAAGGCCTTCCAAGAGCCTCTGTCTAGAACAATGCGAGAGTACATTCGACCTGACCTGAATTGACTCCTCGACAAAAGTCACTCGCAAGGAGCGGCAACCGGCATTTCAATCCGACGATGCCCATTTGTATAGATCGATAATTAATTAGACATGATCTTTGGACCAAGGCGTGAAATGCCGATGGTTTGTAAAGGATTGAACGATTGGAACAGATCAACCACTAAGTTTGAAAAGTTGTACTAAGTTTGAAAGGTACATATTTGTCATCGGATACAGCTGTAAGTGTAGTAATCTGCAATTGTAGCTGTATCAGTTGCATTGTAGCTGCCTCTTTACGCCTATTTTGCAACTCATATTTCTCCACTCCAGTGTGAGTGTTCCAAGCAGAGCGCTCTGAGGATCGCATTCTGGCATTCACCCTTCCCTTCGAAGAGGCCCAACGCGTTGGATGGTCATTACATTCGTTTGTCAAACAAAGGTCCCGCCCTTCCGTTCTGCAAACTGATGTGTCCCGCGTTCACCGAGATTGCGGTGGGAGTTGGTCAGACCGCGACTTCTCGAAGCTCCCGTGACGATTTCCCGTGCCATCTCCGTTCGGCTCATCTCCACCGTTCCACTTGTAGATGCCTTTGTTGTGGCAGCGCCTCAGACGCTGTGACCAGAACAACGCTTCATGTTTTCCCTTTTGGTGTGCTGGCGAGCTCATGCCACGTGTCAGAGACATTCAGAGACTGTCAGACTGTCAAGCACCATCCATCAGGATAAGTCACAAGTCAGGACTCGATGCTGGGTGGCCGAAGGTTGCTTTGTTCAATGCATCCCTTTCTGAGGCTGAGCCAAACAGGTGCAATGTCCCCCGTGTTTTCCGGTGCGAATTCCTTGAGGCCCAAAAGCTTTTGGTGTTCAACGAACTTGGTGCCCCAAAACCTAATGAATTGAAGATTTCTGATCTAACACAGCTCTCCTCTCGCTGGCACTTGCAGCGCGGTAGACGGTAAAAGCTCCCTTTCAAATCTCGCGGCTCGGGAGCCGCGGCGGTCCAGACTCGACCGGGTCGAAGCGTCGGGGCGATGAGGTGCCCAAGTTCGGGCCCATGCTGATGGAGCTCGACCGCAGCAAGCAGGTTCGGTCTGCGGGTGTGGCTGCGCCGAGAGGTTCGGAGCTTTGGCGTCTGAAAACGTCTGAAATTCTAAGAGAGTAGCCTGGCATGGGGATCTGAGATGGTATCATGCTTGCACATTTTTTGCGCTAGTTTATTGGGCGGCATTGATGCACACATGGAATGGACCTTTAACGGTTGTGTTCGGCTCGCGTCACCTATGTTCAACCCACTTGCTTCGCAGCCATGCACTACTGCGACAGAAAGTTGGCTTCATGAGTTTGGCTCTTTTAGTCGCCTAAACTTTCTTCACGGCATGTTTGTAGGCAATGGCCCATCCAGGTTCACCGTTTTCCCCTGGGGGTCAAAGCTAATGGTGACAGAGCCGTGACTTGCTGCTTGGCCGCTCGGCCGCTCGGCTCAAGCCTTTGGCACAGCTGCCTGGCCTCAGCACTGCGCACCTTCCCGGATCAAGGATGACACCGCACGTCCTGTTCTATTCCGCACGCGCATGCGGCACGCGTGAACGATGCGTTGGGTGGGAGAGAATGATAGAAACATATGATGAAAGATGTTCTCCAAGGTGAGTGTTGCGTCAGGAGTTTGTCCAAACATGTGTTTCGCCCGCTGGTGAGATAAAGAATCTCTGCGGTGTTTCTCTGCTGTTCCTTTTTGAGAATGTCCTGCCGGAATGGGAGGAGGGTTGACTGGAGGCAACCTGAAGTGGCATAGCTTTTTCAAAAGATTTTGCCCTTATGGTTAGAGCTTTGGTGGTTTGCTCTTAAGTTTTTGTTGCGGCCACCAGGGGACCTGCATATATGCTGAAGCAGAATTACATGCTTTGGCTGAACATTACACGCCAGTAAGAGGAACTGGATCAAACGGTCCAGAATGTTTCTCTACATCGTTTTGCACGTCCAGAGAGTCGCGGGTGTGTCTCAGGAGCCATGGACAAGACCAAGAATGCCATGAGCTGGAACCTGAGATTCCGGAAGAGAGGCCCCTCCAACAGGTTAGCCCGTCAAGGCTCTCCCTGCCCCAAGCCTCAAACAAGCAGACCCTGTCGAGTACGGCCGAGGTCCTGAGGAACAGCTGGAGGATCTCCAACGACGTTTCACTTTGTTGGAGGGCGAGCGCAAGGTGCACTGCTTGGCTGGTTGAGGGCAGTGCAGGCGGTGCAGGGTGGAAGATGGCAGGTGAGCATGGTGCCGCTGGGTCGCTGGTTTCTTCTCCCCAGAGTCCGATCGGGTCCGACCGCAGATCTTTTTGAACAGATGAGCTGATACTGCACTACTACTGTACGAACTGAATTGTTAATTGTTCATGCCATTCTTGTGGGTTTTGACCAAGCACCAGCACTACCCAAAGGGTATAGACCGCCCCCCCCCACTGTACTCCTTGGTTTACCATACGGTAAGTGCATTAAAACTTGTTGCATTGTTTTTTTTGGGGCTCCCTTGTACTACTGGCATTAGGAAAGCCACGGAGGAAGTTGCAGTTCAGAGAGACAGTGGTTGGGAGCGCCGTAGGGCAATGGCCAAGTACCAATCCTCCTCTTCAACAAGTGACTAACATGCACGTCATAGAAGAATATTGGTGTATAGTACAAGACCTTCTTCAAACAGTCTGTGACTGGCCGCGGTGCAACCACTGTCACGTTCAAAAGCGCTCCCCAGCAGTCCCTTGCATCAATCAAGGAAAAAGACACATTTGGGCACGCTTCGACCCCCTGGAATTGCCATCGAGGTCGGTGGGATTCGGTGGGACTTTGAGTTTGTGAGGGTCATGTCCCAGTCCAAGAGTCTCTCAAACACATGGGGGTCCGAAAGCACTTGATTCGCCAGACGCCCCGGTTTGGTGCAAAGCCCGAAGCTCCGAACCCGCGAACCCGCCGCCTCGGCCTGGGCCCGTTGCGGCCGAAAGGCGACCTATGAGACGGCAAAGCTGAACATTCAGCAGAACAAGGAGAGCATGGGCTCAGCTCTTCTTGGGCTCGTTTTCAGAGCGAAGGATGAGTGAAGGGTGGTGTACCTAGACACCAGCCCTGTTTGGGACTACCATCTTGGTCAGATCAGTTGGAGTTCATTTGGAGAGTCTTTCTGGGGCGGAATGTATTCCATATACAAGTGCTTTAGGGTATGTGACCAGATATGACCAGCATGACGGACCGAGTCACCAGCACGGCGTCGTCTTTTAGATGTGAAAAGAAAGGACTCAAACCACACAGCCCAGCAGAGATGAACAGAGTCAGTGTTGGACATGTTGGTTGCTTTCAAGAGGTGGCAGCTGGAGCTACTGCTCATGACTTTTGAGTGAATGCCTCAACATCGGGTGGGTCTCTTCATCTGGGGTCTGGGGTCTCTATAAAGTTTGGCGATGTGTCCCATGAATTCATTGGGCTCCGGAGGTTGGGTGGTGAATTTTGCGGACACGTTTGCCACCCCAACCATCGTTGGAGCTTCCATGAACCTACTAGACCCTTTGAGAGTTTATGTCCATCTATATAATATGATGTCTATTTTCTGACGATCTCTACTCTTATACATGACCAAGTCTTCACTCATGACATGTTTGGTTTTCAGGCATGGCATGAACGCCACGCATGCCACCTGCAGATCCCATTCGTCCATGGTGTTTGGGTGGCGGGCCTGCAGCGGGCCTGAAGTGGTCGGCAACGGTCGTTTGGCGCAGGAGATCATCACACAGATGAAGGAGGAGAACAAGAGCTTGAGGCCCTCTAACCCTTGATAGCGCAAGACGTCCTTCACCATGTCAGTCTACTGACCATTCGTGCTAGCTGGGATGTGTGTTCCGTGTTCCTTTGGGGGCATCCAAGAGTGCTTGAGAATTTGTTGGCGCCTTTGACTCTGCCAGTGAACGTCAACAAGTTTGAAGCTGTTGCCCTAGTGCAGATCGCAAATGAAGCTTAGCTTTCCTCCAGCAGAGATGTGATTGATAGGATCAGGGTGCAGATGGGTTGCTCCCCTGAGAGGCCCTATAGGCATCAACCTCCAAACCTGCCAGAACTCTCCAAGAAAAATGAATCATCCGAATGGTGTCCCTAAGAATTCGTCCAACCTTCAAACGAAGAGTTCAAAGGCCTGGCAGCCCGCTGGGATTGGGGGCACGAGTTTCTTTGCTCCCCACGGCTGCTGAGACCTTCGTGCGACCCTTTGCCCATCTCGTGCGATGTGTGGAGGAATCAAATCGCTGTCCTGAGAGATGAGAAGCCCTTGTCCTTGGAGAAGACCCTGGAGGAAACGATGACTGTGGCCCCTTGGCACAGCCTTGGGGCGGCGCCTCATGAGAAGATGCTAATGCTAGTAGGCTGTGATAAATGTTTCAGTTGTGATCCTTCGGGGCATTTGCCGTGGTGATTTCAATGTCTTGGCAGAGGCCCCACTTGTGTCTGTCAGGTTGGCACCTGTTGACATGAGGCTGGGGATAAACCTGTGGAAATGGTCAATGCTTCGCATGCTGTTCATGTTGGAGGACCACTATACACCTGCGGCAAGCTATGGTTTAGCGCTGTTCCACCTCCCTGGGCTTCATGGTGGGTTCTTTGTAAAGGTGGGCTGAAGCTGGGAGGACCAGAAAGGCTCCATCAGAACCTGTTGTGCAGAAAGGCTGGTTGCATGATCATGCTTCTTGTTACATCTTGTTACTAGTAGCGATGGCCTCCGAGCTAATAGCGATGGCCTCCACCTGATATCACCTAATAGCGTGCTTGCTACTATAGTACAGTAGCCTGCCTTTTTAAATCTTTGCATCAAACAATATCAAACACTACGCGCGTCCGCCAACACCAAAGGGCTGGTGCCCACATGGAAACCACCTTCGCCCCCAAAGCCTGGCTCCGACCTCTGTTTCGTTGAGCTCTATACCTTCTGAGCAGGCAATCGGAAGGTCTATATATATATATATAATATACACAGGCTTTTGTCATGACCCGAGCACTCGACCATCACCGAGTTTTTTGGTGACCACTGGAATCAGAGCTTTGAGGTCCAAAACTTGCAGCGAAAGCTGGGGGCCCAGGGCTGGCGTGTTTGCACCAGCTGAATCATTGAATTTCAGGCTCTGATTTGGTACCACATGCATGCACATGCTAAGTCAGGAAATGAAACAAGCTGCAACACTGGCTTCACAAATCCATGCGTTTGGCTGCCAACTGTGGTTTCAGTTATGCAGCACCGACATCTAGGTTCACGTGCACTCTGATGACAGCAGCATGTGCTGCTGAGGTACGACCTTCTGAAGAACGAGAGCCAGAAAAAGAGAGAGTACTTGGATCAGCCCGGGCCTGAAAAACCACAGGTGTTGAACATGTATGTTTGATAAGATCGCACCAATGGCCCTGATCATGGTCCTTCGGTTTGGTGATCCCCCAAAACTGCAATTGGTTTGGTGATCCAGTGCGTACCTCACTCCATGGCCGCCACGTCACTCCATGGCCGCTAAGAAGTCTTGACAACATGCGTCTTACAGCTTTCCAGTCGACAACTTGACTGATGTTATTTGAAGATCACCTGACAGGACTCAGAATATGTCACTGTCTCAGCCAAGGAGAACAGATTAACATAGCGTGGAATACAATGGGTTCTTTTTTCGGTTCCCGGACAGGCCCTGGAATGTGGGCAGATGGGAAAGCCTTATCAAGGTGTTCACTTTGATCCTTGCTGTAGGCTGTTGAATAGTAAAGCCCCCATATGGATATCTCAAACACTGTAAAAACAATTCTTATGATATGGGAGAATTATATAAGTTAACCGTCGACCTTCCATCAATCGAACGTGGGAGATGGATGGTTTTTAGGAACCCACCCACTGTTGCTGCCAGCTTTTCGGCTGCTCAGCTACGGTCGCGGTGGCCGACGGTTTTGGCGACCGGGTCATTCCGATGGACGACGACGACTTCCCCGATGACGACTTGTCAGAGACGCCCGAGTTCCCATTGCCAGAGGGCGTCTCCAAGGAGATTTTGACCGAGGCCAAGACGTCCGAATGGAAAAAACCCAAGATGGGAGACGAGGTGGCTCGGCTTATGCCATACCATTTGTTGGGGTGTTGCTACGCCCTTGATGGACACCCGAATTCCAACTTCAGCATTTGAACATTTTGAACAGGGAACTTTCTCACAACGGTGTTTGAATTTATTATATTATAATCCCTGTGCCAGAAACCTCTATAAAATCTAGGGGGTCATGGTATGGCATAAAACGTTTTATGAGATGGTCCCCTGAGGGGGTTAGGGGATGATTTTATAGAGAACTGGGTGCTTGATAGGAAGGCTGCTAGGAAGGGCACCCGAGCTTCATTGTGGCACTTGTGCTTTGCTGGCTGGGTGGGTGGTGGGGGCAATGCTTCATAGGAGAAGTGTGGGCCTAAGCTTTAGCCCCACCCCTGGACATGCAATAAAGGTGTGATAAAGTGTGTCTTTGGGATTTGCCTTGTTGGGGAGCCCTGC
>CAXAMN010002169.1:412949-448415 GCA_963970005.1 Durusdinium trenchii
CATGTCATCCCCACTGGTCAAAAGAAAAAGTCTGGCGCATAGAAGGCACGACTTGGTCACACTCAGCCAGAGCCTGCTGCGGCAATGCTGCCACGTGCTTGTGGGCGCACCTGAAAGAAAACCATCACGCAGTCTTCGAGGAGGCAGCGCATCGCGCAGCCGGAGGCTCGGCCGAGCTCGCAATTCCCAGCCAATACGTGAATGCCTTGTTGCAGAAAGAAGATCAACAAGTGCCACAGGTCGGTTGGAGTGTGGATCGTCGAACCCTGCGACGACTGCAGAAAGAATTGCAGGAGACGTCGTGCGAAGCCTTGATATGTGCATGCTGTGCTCGCATCCATGCCGGGGGTGCTGCTGGGGACATTGCCTATTTGTCCGCAGCGGAGTTGTTTGGTTCCCTTTCTCTAGAAAGCTTCACCTGCAACTGGAATTTGGATACATACATGAAGCAGTACGCCACCAGTGCTTGCGTCCGCGACCGCTTTGACGCACATGAATGGTCGCGCCTTTTGCCTGCCTCTCTATACAATGGCCAAAAGATTGTGTGTTGCCCAGAAGACTTGCGCTGCACAGCTTGTGATGTAGGCAATGGGCAGCTTTGCGAAACATGTGAGCTTCCTATCTGCCACCAATGCCTGGTGCAGATGTTCGACAAACATGTTCTTGCAGTTCCACAAGCTCTAGCCAATGACAACTGGTACGGCTACCCCACAGAGTTGTTATACAAACACAAAGTGCGGTGGATAGAAGCAGCCGCCGCTAGCCCAGTGTGGACGTCCGTCGTCACGTATTATGTAGAAGCAGACAGAGGGCACCTGGTGGAAGAAACCCTCCACCGCGCGGAGCATCGTTCTGCCGTTCGAGGTAATGTTTCCTCATTTAGCTTACCTTGGGAAGAAGTCTTGCAAGCGTTCGCTCCACAAGCAAACACTAGCATGCCGTGGACAAACTTGCCGCAGAAGCCCAAAGTTCTGCAAGCCCTGGTTAAGATTACTGTGAAAGGCATGCGTCACAATGAGGCGATAGAGTGGGTGGCCGGCGCACGGATCCGACCATGGGTGGTCGTTGCATTGTTGCAACATTTGATCGACTTGCAGCATCCAATGTGTGACAATCACATCTCCCCGGAGAAAGCAAAAGAAGAAGTGAAACAACGGGTCACAAATATATATGGCACGGAAGAGACAATGCCGCTCGGGGAAGGCATTCTCGAAGACGTGCCTGTGGCCGCGCCACTCTCGTCGGCGCAATCCACCCACAAAGCGCGACCCACCAAGTCTTCGCGCTCGCGTCCGGCAGCGCCAAAGCAAAGCCCACCAGCAAGTGCACGGCACAGTGGCCAAGCTTCAAAGCCCGTTGCAGAGGTATGTCCCGACGCAAAGCTGTCAAAGGTAGCCGTAGACACTGCAAGTGGCGACCATAGCATCGTCACGACCGACGACCATAGCCTGATCATGGGTACGCGGCTACTGCCTAGCGAGCTTTCTCGTGATCCTAGTCAGAGCCAGCATGCACTTGCACGCACCACAGTCTCCACCACACCAACCGAGCTCTCAGTTGTGGCCTCCGACAACGCCCAGAGCATCGCTCGGGGCGCATCGATTGTTGTCGCAGCCGACGACAACCCCTGCATTGCCGTCGCCGAGGTCGCGGGGTCAGAGAAAACGAGCAGTCAAACTCGGACGATGGCCGACCAAAAATGCGTCCAACCGGTCGTGTCCGTTGCAGCGGTAGGCACTGCAAAAACCTTGTCCGCAAGCATGCGCTCGCAAACCGGCCGAACAGCGCCGCCGCAGAAGCATGCGACGCCAGAAACGGCGGCGTCCGCAGCACTGGATGGCCAAGCTTTCACTGGAGTACATCGACCAAACGTCCTATCCCAAGACTACGCAGCTTCTGACTGGAGGGAGCCAGATCTAGAAAGGTTACAAGAACTTGCACACGCTGCCGATCAAGTCACGGTCGAAACCGGGCATACTTTTTGGGACCAATGGCAAAACGATTTTTTACCATGGGCATTCCCATTCAGCCTTCCAGCACCTGTCAGTGGCCCTGATTTTCCCCACAAAACAAGACCTCGACGCCCAGTGCATGCGCCAAACTTAAATCCTCTGGCGCACTTGAAGTTGTTGGCCGGCCGTGTTGAGAGCTCTATTCGTAACTCCTGGGACTTCGTACCTGGTTTGCGACGGCTGACGTTCAAATGGCAGTCAGTCTGCAATGGTATTCTCTGGCGAAAAAGACCAAGCCAGAGAGACTGCGTTCAAGCAACCCCGACCGCTTCGTGGGTGGAAGCGGCAAAAGGGCTCTATAGCAAGTTGCGCAGTGGCACGTACTTAACCGCTAGTGGTCAATACAAACCCATACACTTTGATACTAGAAAGTTGCCCTACGCCAAAGGCTTGACGTCAGAAGAGCACCACCTCTTGCAAGACGTTCGCAGCATGCAAAGAAATATGCCCGGAACCATAGAAACTCGCCGTCGCATCGGTCGATTTCTCTTTGGAGCCAGAGTGGAGCTGGGAGAACCTCTTTTCATCACAATTTCACCCACCTCACGCCACAATGCGCTGTGCGTCAAATTTTCTCGATACCGACAAGCCGACCCAGGCAGCACGGTCTTCGGAAAGCGGACCTGCCCAGCAATATGGGAATCCGCCAATGCAACCATGTTCGTCCCCCCCTATGATACCAGACGGCAACTGACAGCCAGAGACCCGTGGGCCGTAGTTCTCAGCTTCCAAACCGTTGTTCGTTGCATTTTCGCAAAGCTGCTCGGCATTCGCATGTGCTTTCGTTGTCCCGCCTGTGACTGCCGGGATGCCAGCGGGAACGGCTGCCATGTCACCGGGGGGTTGTTCGGCCTCGTGCGCGGCCTCTGTGGCGCCATCGAATATCAAACAAATTCGACGCCGCACTTTCACTGCAACGTCTACAGTGCATCCATTTGGCAGCAACCGCTCCACGAACTCGCGGAGAAATTGAACAACCGAACTATCGAGTTCGACGACGTGAAACACTTTCTCACATGGATACATCCAGAAACTCATCCTGACTACACTTTCCACAATGCACAGCAAGCAGAACTAGAAGCCGCCTGGAACGAGAACAACAGCCACGAAAAGCACGATTTTCTTTGCCATTGGCCAAACTTCATCCAAACAGATGACGCAAAGAGCCCGTGGTTGGATGACGTGGTGGCTACCCGAGCAGTGCAAGAAGCCCAGACATTCATCGAGACTTACCGCCGTGTCGCACAAAGCAAAATGAGCCATCAGCAGATACACTGGCATCCTTATAGCATTGTGCAAAAGTGTCGGTTACCGCTCAGTGCTTGCCGCAAGAAAAATGCTCCCAATAAGTGTAAGCATAGCTTCCCAAAGGTGCAGAACGACCGCGGTCGAGTCATATGCCGAGGCAATGCTCGGAAATTTGGATTGAGTACTGCTGGCCGGAGAAATGCTTTAGGTACAATTTTAGATAAGCGAGAAGATCCTTGGTTGTCCGGCACAATGTATGCCTTTTCGCTCATGTTGTTTGGCAACTCGCACACTGCGGTGAACTTTCGAGTTCCTCTGACTGCTGCCTCCCATGACGCAGAGTGTGCCCGCGGATGTCTCGCAGACACTTTACTCCGGAAGCTACAACGCGCCATGGCGCAGGCAGCTCGCCGTTCCACACGATACTTCACAGGCTACTTGCAAAAGCCCCAACCATTGGGTCGGAAAGAGTTACAGAATGCAGCCAAACAGTTGCATTTCTTAGAAACCGCTGCCGCAGACGACCCAGCCGCGCAGCAGCGGAAAGTCGCACATCGAGTGCTGGGGGACCTTGAATTTCGTTGCTCCACCCGGCCCATGACCGAAGAATTCATGTTGGCCGGTTTCGCCACCTCCACCGAACCAACCTCTGCAGAGTGCATTCGTAGTTTTCCCGTCGTCCCCTTTGTAGGCACCGACTGGTTAAGTATCATCGACACCTGCACAGAGTCTCGGCAAAAAGTCAAGCCCAGCAACTCCCGCAGTTCCACCGTCAAGTTTTCTGAAGTATATGGTTGGAGAGGTACAGATCCAAGAGTGTGGTCCTTATCTCCGTGGGAGTTTGTGAAATGGTGGACAGTGAAAAAATTGCAACCACCCCATGGAGAAAATGCTGAGTCCGACACAGGTTTAAGTGTTTGGGTCAATGGGGCAGGCCAGACCAAGAAACCAGCCGATGGCTGGAAATTCGGACGCGATTTTGTCTGGAAGGATTCGTTGCCCGCTGCCCGGCGTGACACCGTTCTTCGCCTGCCGGAAACACCTCAGTGTCAAGCTGCGCAAGACCACTATCTCGAACGACGCCGCGAACCTTGCGTCCCATACCCCACAGTCTGTCCACTACCGAAGCCCGATATGGCACGAGAAGCCCAAGCTAGGTTGCTTAATGTTTACCTTCGGCCATGGACCTTAGACCTCCCTAATTCTACCCTTCACGTGCCCCACATAGCGGCACTAGACTTACCCTTTGCGGTTAGGAGCGCTCGTTGTCTGACCCGCATCCACACAAAGAGTCCTGCCGGCCAAAGAAGTCACCACGTGGCCTGGAAAGAGTACATCGCCAACCACGTTGTTTCGGAGCATGCGGCCAGAACAATTCGCAATTTCATTGCAGCCACCGAATGTGATCCCGAGGAGGCCGACGCAATAGAGCCCCCGTCCAACCGAGACAAGTTGGAAGTGGATACATCTTGGGTCAGCAACGAAACCATTCGTCGGCTAATCACAGGAGTCGGTTTTGAGTACTCGAAACGCTCCAGTGCCGCAGTCCATGAAATTATCGAAGAATGGAAAATTGACTCGGAAAACTACACCGCATCCCTGAAACCCATCAACACCGGCGTGCCCAACATCAAGCCAGATCACAGCCAGAGCATCGCTCACGCACATACCCAGTCGCCTCCAGAGCAGTTTTTGACGTGGACGTATGGCACCTTGACGGCAGAAGCCGCGGAAGCCTGGCTCACCAACTTGCAAAGTTCCGACGGCAACTGCCAACCCACCGGCGAACAACTCAAGTTTTTGCGTGCCGTCATCCAACGCTGTCTGCAAGAGGCCACCGAAGAGCGCGCGGGCACGGCCGACACCGAGCCCTTGCGAGCCATTTTCCATGGCGTACCGGGAGCCGGCAAAAGCCAAACCCTCAAGTGGCTACGCAGCTTTTTCGAGGACATTTGCCACTGGGAGCATCAGCACCAATTCGTCTTCTTAGCTCCACAGAACACTCAGGCCGCGCTCATCGGCGGTGTCACCCTCCACGCCTTCGCGAACATCCGTGTTCGAGCCAAAAAGGCCTCCCCGGGCAGCACCCACACCACAGACCAATTCGTCAAGTATCAGCGTTTACGTTGGATCTTAGTTGACGAAACTTCGACCGTCGGCCTCGAAATTCTTGCCACGGTCGAAAAAAAAACTTCAACAATCGATCCAAGACAGAGATACTTGGAAGCTTCGTCCCGGCGGAGAAAAACGGCCGTTCGCAGGTCTGAACCTGATCCTGACCGGTGACCTTTGGCAGTTCCCCCCGGTGAAAGCCACCGCCATTTTCCAAAACCCTTTCGTGGAAAATGGCAGCTTTCAAGTTGCAGCCCTGCAGAAACTGTTCTGGACACGCGGCACAAAGGCTATGCAACACCTATTCGAACTAACCAAAGAACAACGCTGTGAAGACCCATGGCTCAGTGTCGTCCTGCAACATGCGCGCCACGGAAGCATGACTCAAGAAATTTGGTCTTTTCTCCATGGATTTCCGACCTTGCACGCAGGCTCCTGGAACTTCAAAACCCACACGGTCGAGTGCGGCCAGACAACTTGCGCCGACCTGCACTTGCAAGCTGCAGCCCTTCACAAGCAACCGCTTGAATGCAAGCAGTGTCGAGCCGAACGCCAACGTCGGTGTCTTGTAGGCAAAGATCAGAAAAGCCCAAAGTTTCTCAACAATCCCTTTGTGCATGGACTCAACGCAGCGAAATACATAGCCGCCAACCTTCGTGCTCGCCAAGTGGCAACCACCCGGAGAGAAAAACTACTCTGGATAGTAGCCCAAGATACACCACTCTTTCACATCGAACCTACCGAACTACCCACTCGGCGGGAGAATTGGTTGCAACGCCACGACCAGTCCACAGGTGGCGTCGTCGGTTTGTTGCCCTTGCTGCAAAACATGCCCGTCAGGATCACGCAAACCTTGCCAGAACTCAAAGCCTTTGGACTCTTCAAAAATACTCGAGGCACGCTTTGGAGTTGGACGCTACATGAGGCAGACGCTGATGCAGCGTCGCAGAACGACGCAGATAACATCGTCCTTCAAAAAATGCCTCTAGCTCTGTACGTCCACGTCCCCGGGCAAACGTGGCAACAACATACACAACTGCCACCAGGAGTTGCCCGCTTAGAAGCAGTGACGCAAACATGGTCCCTGGAGACCAACGGTAAGGCCACAGTGTCTCGACGCGGTTTCCCACTCGCGTGCGATTTCGCAGGGACCGCACATTCCTTCATGGGCTCCACCCTAGAAGCCTGCACGCTTGATCTCGGCCACTGGGATTCCACCGCGTCCCGCGAGGCTCAACTGAGCGGCTACATGTGCTTGTCCCGAGTTCGGAAAGCCGAAGACTTGTGTATAGCCCAACCCTTTTCCCCCCAACTTGTTCACCAATGGGGAATTGATAGGCCCACACACTTTTCTAGAAGTTCATCGCGGCAAGCTCACGCCACAAGAAGCAAAAGCTCGATTTAGTCAAGACAAACCAAGCAAGAAAAGAAATCGTGACATCATGTTGTTTTGCCGCGGCTGCAGCCCACAGCCACATCGACAAGAGAAGTTACTGCCTCTGCGAGAATTTGTCACGGCATGGGACCAGGACGAATGGTACCAAGTCTTATCCGAAGGCATGTGTCGCCTATGTCTCCAATGCAAAGCTAAGCAGAGCGGAACACAACCACCCAGTCGCCCTGAAGCAATGCATCCTTGTCCATATTGCCCTGAAGCCAGACCGGCCAACAAAACTGGCTATTGTTCGGAGTGTGTCAAAACAGAACGTTTAGCCTGCAGCCGATGTGACCAAGGCAAGAAAATCAAAACCAAACGCTTGACAGACTTCGACCCGGAAGAAGTCAGACGCAAAAAAAACTAAAGAACTACGACGCGTTCGCTGCAAAAAGTGTGCTACCACCCCTGTCGCAGCCACTTCCAAACAAGGTTTGTGCAGAGATTGCAATAAGACTGTGAGTGTGCCACATCTCAAACACTATACCGCAGAGTCGCAAACGGGAGTGTGCCGCACATGTGTCGCCAAGCAGGCGCGGGCATCAAAAACCTGCGCCAACTGTGGCCAGCCATTGAAGGCAAGTCAAACTCCAGGCACGTGGTGCAAACCCTGTGCATACCCTCCTTGCACGGGCGGATGTGGTAAGCCACGCCCTCAAGCAGGAAAAAGGCGGCTCCACGCCAAGAAACATCCAATTTGGCATTGTCCGGAATGCCAAGGCAAGAAAGGCCGCTGTGTTCAGTGTGAGAAAGTGGTTGCCGTTCCTAACCTTTCCAACTACACCGCCGATAACAACACGGGAACATGCAAAGAATGTGTCGCTAATCCTAAACTCTGTGGTAACTGTGCCAAACCCTTGCCTTCCAGTGCAACAGCCGGCGCGTGGTGTGCCGCATGTGCCTATCCCCCCCTGTCAAGTGTGTGGTCGGCCACGACCAAGTGACAGTCGGTACCACGTCAAAGTTTTACCAAATTGGAGTTGCGCAGAGTGCAAAGTGAAGTCATGCAGCCAGTGTGGTCAGTCGCTCCAGTCCCAGGCCATAGCAGATACCTTGTGCATGCAATGCAGCTATCCGCCGTGTGCGACTTGTGGTGAGCCACGGCCACGTGAACGTCGCTACCATGTCAAAGTTTTACCGACTTGGAATTGCGCAAAGTGCAAAGTGAAGCCTTGCAGCCAGTGCGGTAACCCGCTAGAGTCCCAGGCCACAGCAGATACCTTGTGCGTGCAATGCAGCTATCCGCCGTGTGATACTTGTGGTCAACCACGACCACGTGAACGTCGCTACCACGTCAAAGTTTTACCAACTTGGACTTGCCCAGAGTGCGCAGTGAAGCCATGCGCCCAGTGTGGTCAGTCGCTAGAGTCCCAGGCTATAGCAGATACTTTGTGCATGCAATGCAGCTATCCGCCATGTGATGCTTGTGGTCAGCCACGACCACGAAAAAGTGGCTACCATGTCAAAGTTCTACCAACTTGGATGTGTGCAAAGTGCCGCGACCAGAATCAGCGTGGCGTGCCAAGGAAGAGGCGTCGCAAAGTGTAGAAGCCTATGCCCAGAAAGCAGCGCGTGCAAGCTGTGACGTGCAACATACGCAGTCCACAGCAGATAGAAATTCCATGGTCAAAAGCCTCGTGCACAGAACCACCCTGGGCAGCACCATCTCACCCCCTACCCGAGAGCCAGCCGCCAAGTCCGCCAGAGCATCGCTCATGCCCGGCAAAACCATAGTCCGCCCACTTAATAAAAATTCCATTGTTAAAAAACTTGGTGCACAGAACCACCCTAGGCAGCACCATTTTATCTCCTACCCGAAGGCCAGAGCATCACTCCTGCCCAGGAAAACCATAGTCCGCCCACTTAATAGAAATTCCATTCTCCATTCCATTCTCCAAAAGCTGATGCACAGAACCACCCTGGGCAACCCCCATTTCATCCTAGCCAGCGCATCGCGCAGGCGCTGCAGCTAAGTCCGCCGGAGCATCGCTCAAGTCCAGCAAAACCACAGTCCGCCCACTGTATAAAAATTCCATCGTTCAGAACTACCCTGGGCAGCACCATTTTATTTCCTACCCGAAGGCCAGAGCATCGCTCAATGCCCAGCAAAACCATAGTCCGCCCACTTAATAGAAATTCCATTGTCCATTAAAACCGGATGCACAGAACCACTCTGGGCAGCACCATTTCATCCGAGCCAGCGCATCGCGCAGCCGCTGCAGCCAAGTCCGCCAGAGCATCGCTCACGCCCCGCAAAACCATAGCCCGCCCGCCTAATAGAAATTCCATGGTTAAAGACATGGTGCACAGAACCACCCCGGCAGCGCCATTTCATCCCCTACCCGAGGGCCAACGCATCGCGCAGCCCCTGCAGCCAAGTTCGCAAGAGCATCACTCATGCCCGGCAAAAGCCTAATCCGCCCACTTCAGAGAAATTCCAGAGTCAAAAGCCCAGAAATGCGTTGTACGATAGCAGAGTTTCAACTGTGTGCTCCCGAACGGCCTCGGCCATGACTTCGTTTTCGTGGGCCTCTGGAGCCAAAGGTTCGGTTGGACCATCTGCCAGCGCATGACTTTGTCAGAGTCGCATTGCAAACTCCGAAGGAGAAGCGGTCGAAACAGAGCCAAAGAAGCGGTCGAACCTTCGACGCCGCGTGCGTCCAACCGCACAGTTCCTTGGTTCGTATGCGCCTTCGCTCTAGCCTCCGCCAGAGCATCGCTCACGCGGTCAACGTCATGCGACAACCAGCCGTAGCAGTAAAAAAAGACCGGTCAGCGAGCGCCGCAAGAGCGGTGAGACTGCAAGACACTGTGAAACTGTGAACGATGCGTGCAGAGTGCAATGTCCGCGAATTCGTTCTCGCCAGATGCGCACCGTCTACATCTTCAGTCGGTGGGGGGCCGAACAACCCCTCCCTGTGCAAGACGGGGACCGGGACTTCGGGCGTCCCGGTAGCATCCTTCTCGAGAAGGGGGCTGACCGTCTCGGGAGCGTCCTTCTCGAGAAGGGGGCTGACCGCCCGGGCGTATACACGCCGAAGTCGGGAGAGCCGTCTTGCACATGTCCTGCCACCCCGTCTCTCTCTCTCTCTCTCTCCTATCTCCCTCCGCTCTCTCTCTCTGTCTCTGTCGGTCTCTGTCTCTGTAGTCTCTGTCTCTGTCTTCTCTGTAGTCACTGTCTCTGTCTTCGCTGTCTCTCTTTCTCTCTCTCTCTCTCTCTCTTTTTGAGACTGTGTGAGACCTATGTTGCCACATCTTGAGGCAGTCTGGGCCCAGTTGAGCCTATGTGAGGCCTGTTGCCACATCTTGAGGCAATCTGGGCCCGCCTAGGGGCTATGTTTCCCATATGTGAGACCTGGGTCGGGTCATCTTGCGGCTATGTATACCATAGGCTGGGACTAGGTGAGGTCCTCTTGAAGGCCTTTTTCAGATCATCTCGGAGCACATGTTCCGCCTTTGCTGTTGGCGGGTGCCCTACGCTCACGAAATGTCGATTAAGCTTGAGCAAAGTTAAGCTATCTGGTGCGCATCTTGGCCCTAGGTTGCGCCAAGTTGCGCCCACGTGGTCTATGTTGGGCACATCTTGGGCCCAAGTTGAGCCTATGTTGCGCCTAGGTCGGCCTATGTTAGGCCTATGTTGGCCTAGGTTGGGCCTATGTTCGGCCTATCTTGGCGTATGTTGGCCCCATGTTGGCCTATGTTGGCCCTATGTTGAGCCATCTTGGAGGCTATGTTGGGGATATGTTGGCTATCTTGGGCCTATGTTAGGGATATGTTAGGCAACTTCTGTGCCCAACACAAACGAAATGTCGATTAAGCCTGTCCGCGCGGCACGCATAACCGACACCACCGGCGCCCTGTTAGGCGCAAGTCGTCTCCGCCGAAGGCCACGAAACACTGTAAAAAACGATGTTTTCCACATCATGCACAACCATGGTGGTAGATAAAATATAAATGACATAAAAATCTGTCGACCGGATTCGGGCGGGGGTCGACACGGGGTATACGCGAGGTCCAACAAAAGGGTCGGCGGCAGGGGGGCGCGAGCGTATATAACCTTCGGTTACCAACCGAAGGCCTCCGGCAAGGGAACGTGCGCGTGGCCGGCGCCCGGATTTAAGGGCTGCCGCCCCTGCCGCCGACCCCGGATTCTCAGGTCCGGCTTTTCCTCCACTGGTTGGCATTGCGAGGGTTTTTCGAACAGGGCTTTCAGTCGTCCTTTTAAAGGTTGCTCTTCTGGAATCGTCGTTTCTTTCCGGTGTCGAGGTCCGTGCCCGTGCGGAGCGTTTCATTGCCTGCTCTCTGGATTGTTTGCTAGCATTTTCCACCACTAACCAGCCTCCCAAAAAGCATCTGAAACCACCCCTTCGCCACGGCTTTAACCCATTGAGTTCTGCTCCAAACGATTGAGTTCTGGCGGATCTATCATTATTCCCTGGCGCGCTCCCCCTTGCGTCGGCCGGGGTCGGCGGATAAGTAAGTAAGTAAGGTAAAGTAAAGTAAAGTAAGTAAGTAAGCAAGCAAGTAAGTAAGTTTTGGACATAAGTTGAAGCAAGACCTCATTATCATCTGCACTTGAAGTATTTTGGAGCATATATGAGTTCAATTTTCTTGAGAAGAAAACAACAAACGTCAAGGGGGTCGTGAAACGCCAGGTCAGGACGTCAGACGACGGATTCGCCATGCTTTTTCAGAGCCAGCATGGCGAATCCCACCACTCGGGGTATTTCCAAGAAAACGTTGTTGTTTCTGCCCAGGCGGAGATGGGACTCAAAAATTTCAGCGAGTGCATCGCTGATTGCAAGAAGGTCCTTCAGCTGGACCAGCAAAACCGGGATGCAAAGATCCTGTTAAGACAGGCCATTGCTGACCAAAAGGAAGCAGATAAGAAGTCCAAAGCGGTTTTTGCGAGCAACTTGGCGCGGATATTCTTTTGCGGGCCTCCTTGTGCGCATGATTTCCCTCCAGAATAGGAAACCGTTTTTGTGCTTGGCTGTTTGATGCTGTTTTTTGGTTTGGCAATTGTTCCGGTGCAAGGCATGTGCAAAGCCTTTGGGAAGGATTCGACCAATGATGTGGTCCCTGAGCAGCCAAGACCGCAGGAGAAGCAGATGATTCAAGAGAGAAGAAACTGCGATGATCAGCAAGTTTTGGTATGTGTATTGCAGGATTTTTGCCCCCTTGTTGCAAGACATTGGCAAAGAACAGAGAGAGAGAGAGAGAAGGAGAAAAGAGTCAAACTGTATATACTTAGTGGGGATGAAGGTAACGTAACCCTGGGAGCATCCCCTGGTTTCATATACTGTATGCAAATATCGTCAAATACATATGTACACAATACAATACACCGAAATTATAGCGTTCTAGATTAGATATTAGATATCCACCTTGGAGTGAGTGGGGCAGCCGGTTCGTTCAGCACCTTCCAGCTTAGGTGCCGCAAAGCAGGGCATCCTCTCGACAGTGATTCAAGGCGTCTCTCGTGCCATGTTCTTTTTCCCGAACTTGGACTCTTGCCTGATAAAGTACCGCTCTTTCCTGTACAGTGTGGGGTATTGAAAGAAGGGTACGGAAGCCTGACAACCAGATGAGAATCCACATGATCGGTCATCCGGAGGCCAGCGATACTTCCGAGCGACCCACACGACATTTCCGGGAAATTGGGCTCACTCTGTGTAAGGTAATTTTCCTATAGCCTTTCTGACATGTTTTAGATATATATCTCGCAAAGACTTGGATCTAATCCCTATAATCTAATCTCGAGACAGCTCCCCGCCTGTTCAGCCTCCTCTGTATAGTGCCAAAACAATCACCACAGCAACCCGAGTGGATGAGCTACAATAAGAAGGGAGAGCAAGCTTGGAGAGATGTGGGAAGTCAAAACCACAGAATCCAAGACTGCAGACACTTGTAGGATGGGATAGTGGATCTGCAGACTGCAGGTTGCAGGTTGGGGTAGAAGATCTGGATGGGTGTCCAATCGGCGATACATGCACATACTAGTCTTAGAGACTTAGAGAGCCTGGGCTGATGCCTCAAGAGGGGTCCTTATGGTTTGATCAGAGGACTTTCATGCCCATTTTTGACTCTCACTTTTCTCATTTTGCTCTGGGTGTTTCATATCGGAGGGATGGTGAGAGCCAAAAGGCCCGGGCAGGTTCTAGAAGGAATTCCGGAGGTTCCCGGAGCTCCTCCCTTGGTTTTGCCATGTTCATTCTCCCTCTCCCCACTTGATCCAATGTCCTGAGGTCTTCTCGAACTTCAGCTATTTCTTCGGATATGTCTGGCAGAGATTGAGCGGGAAATCCACGAATGGGCCCAAGACCTGAGAGGTTGGTTGGCAAGTATGAGTGACCGTTGTAAGACCATGTAAGACCTTTGAGCCATCCTTGACACGGGAGGTGTATATATATATATATATATTTGTGCATTTATACAAACACACATTTTTAGTCCTTGCTGTAAGATGTTGCAAGCACAATATCTGCCGAGCAGTTGATGGCCAACCTCCGGCAAGATGCTGGTGGCAGAATCACTTGTTCTGCCGGCAATGGCCCTGCTGATGACTTGCTCCTTCGAGCGAAGGGTTTTGGTGCGTTTGCTTGTCCACGGGTGTGCCCACCCGTGGCAAGGTGCCACTTTTCCAGAGAACTCCGCACAGTACAAGACGTCACCCTAGGATACTTCAAGTTGAGCAAAGACTGAAGACATCATGAAACTGGCCCATTTTCAAAGAGGCATTTTCTACACTTGGAGTGTTGGAGGGTGTGTAATCTTGACTGTGTGATGGTTTTAGGCTGGAATGCTGCAGTTGTACAGAGCAGGAAGGTCCTTCCACGGTGGATTTCTTCCCCGATCACCCCATACAATGCGTCGCATTTGAAGGGTCATTGGGTGCACATCAGAAACGGATAGAAACGGCCTAACTCCTCGTGGAAGATCGGCTGGTGAACCGCTTGGGGTGCACGCGATCCCCACCGCTTCGCCCACATGTGTTTGCGGGACCCGATGCTTGCATCATCCATGGGAGAAGCTCCGAAGACAGTACCCCCTTTGAAAAGCCTTGGCCTCACCATATGGAAGACAATGGCCTTTTGGGAAGCCGATCTTTCCGACTTGGAGTGTATGATATATGCATACCATATGCCTAAATGTTGACCATGTCAAATCATACTCCACTTGGAGCTTTGCTGCATCACTTCCTGCTGCACCCTTGTAGCGAAAAACCTGAGCAGAAGACATGATCGAGGCAGAAAAGCAAGCGGAGTCTCTGAGAGGCGGATGAGCATTTGAAGGCCACACACACATATATAATATACATATATGTATATATATATTTATAATATAATATAATGTAATATAATATAATACAATACAATATACTTTATAATAATATAGTATAATATAATATAATAGAGAGAGAGAGAGACGGATAGAGACAGAGAGAGAGAGAGAGAGATAGAGAGAGAGAGAGAGAGATAGAGAGAGAGAGAGATAGAGAGAGAGAGAGAGAACAAGAAAAACAACCAAAGGATTCCACATCCGGATCATATAGACAGACTTCGGAGACGAGCTTGATAGCTCAAAAAGGCTTTTTGACTGGGGGCAGGGTCCTATAATCTCCCTTAAAACACCATTAGGATGCGTACAGCCACAGTATCGTCCTTTCGGTCAGATGCTCCACGCCGGGACATGTTCGTTGGAATATTTGGGGTCGACCATTTGAATTCTCTTTTGCTGTACTTGGGATCCTTTCTTGGGAGGGTCTAGTGCAGCCCAAGGCTGGGTTGACCCACGAGCAAGCACTGAAGCAGCTGCCCTGACACTGAACAGTGAGAAAGTTCTTTTTTGGTAAACGGTCACCCGCAGCCAAGCACAAATTTCTGGTTGGTCCTTCTTGCAACTCAGCGTGGTTGTTCAACCAAAAC
This sequence comes from Durusdinium trenchii, assembly GCA_963970005.1. Lineage (NCBI taxonomy): Eukaryota > Dinophyceae > Suessiales > Symbiodiniaceae > Durusdinium > Durusdinium trenchii. The sequence goes on from CAXAMN010002169.1 coordinate 427,685, forward strand.
CGCACAAGGAACAGCAATAACATGTCCCCGATATTTGTTTTGGTTGACCAATGATTTGACGGGATCATTCCCTCCTTCCCCTAGACACATGGTCCCAGCGGCTCGCATCCCTCACCATGACCTGAGGCTGGAAATCAAGCAGTCGGAACTCTCAATGGGCGCCAGCATGCATTCCAGCGAGGCACAGGTTAAGTGGGTTGGTCGAGTTGTTGTGGTATTGGCCAAAGCTATTCAAAGGGGGCATAAACTCTGGAAAGGAGAGGTGTGAGTTCTGGCAAACGTCGATCTTCAGTCGGTGAATGTGTACGGTGATGGAATGAATAGCTTTTGCTCCTCAGTGGCAGGATGCTGGTTTCGGCTCACAGTGTAGATGCAGAAATATGCAGATTTGAAACGCCCGGTCGACCGGTTGCTCGGACTTTGTTCGCCGATTGCACACCGCCGTTTGCATGGCAATGGTTCAAGTCTGGAAACGATCATAATGACCCAGGTTAACTTGGTCAAAAGCTACATTTACATGGCTAGAACTTGATCTTCAGGATATGTTCGGATATGTTGATATCAGACCCCTGCTAGAATGCAGCAGCAGTCATGATCCAGTCAGGTCAAGTACAGTGTCGGGCAAAGAGCCCTTCAGTGAGTGCATCAGTGTATCAATGACAGTGCGCAGGCCAATGAATGACACAATCAAGTGAATACCAAAATTCATCCAAATTCCCTCTATACTTGAGAGACCTACAAAAACACGGGAGAAAGTTGCCCCACGTACCCTACCCAGTCAGTGGATAGGCTTTACCATGCTTTACCCTTTTTTGAGGATTGGTTTCTGCACTAAACAGTATAACCCTTCTTTTTCCAGCGAAAGGGCTTGGGGGTCAGTCCAATTATTAGGACATAATCCATTTCCTCCATCGCTCAATTCTTCGTTCGAGTCTCCAGGCTTCCCCGGAGATGCGACACATCCGGGTGCGGTCCCCCAAAACGAGGACGTCAGGAGGGCCGGGAGCATTCATACCTTGAAAGAGGAAACCGGTCGCGGCCTCAGGGAGTGCCCTAAGCACTTGCAAGGTTATTCAGACGTGATCCATACAGTTTGTGCAAACTTAGTTGTGCCTCTCTCCAACACTCACATTGGGTTTTGGTGGAAAAAGGCCCACCAAGTCGTTAAGAGGAGCGTTCAGTCTTCCAAGGAGCAACTGTCCATGTCCATTTTGTTGGATAGAGTGCGCACTGCACAACAAGGTGCAGTTTGCGCAGTGAAATTTTTGACGCCTTAGGGGAGTGTCTATGTTGTGGTTGTGAAGGTGATGATATCAATCACACAAAGCACTTCTGTGGCTTCGGAAGAACCTGTCTGAGAACTTGGGAATGTGGGTGTGAAAAGGAACCTGTTTAAACCTTTGAACTAAGACCCGCAAGACCTTTAAGTCATGGGTAAGTCTTGGCCGCTCAATCTGTCAAACACGATGATGCCGATGAGGTCTTGGAAAACCGACTTGACAAGACGATGATCAAGTACAATGAGGCCATGGGACCATTGGGTTGCAAGGTTGAGTGGATTCCTTGGTTTTCAGTGGATGCATGGAGCAGTTAGCCTTCCGTGTGGTTTGTTTTTGCGAGCATCCTCAACAGTTTAGTTTGTTTGGCTGCCAAGTGTGTGTGTGTGTGTGTGCGCGTTGTTTTGGTTCGCAAGCATTCGCAAGTGATAAGAGTTGCCGAGCACTGTGGGAGCTGTTTATTTTCCATCTCAGGCAACTGTTTAGGATTCGTTCCAAGAGCTACGTCAGCCACCTTTTGCAGGCCCAAAGCATTCGCAAGACCTACGAGGCTGGTGTGCATTCGCATTCGATGGTTTTCCGTGGGAGGTGAAGGGACAGATCAAGTGGGTGACGAGTGAAGGACTCACGGATCAGAACCAGGCTGAAGTGCAAATTGCGAGCTTAATCCCGAGAAAAAACTGCTGACTTCAGAGCATTTTGAGTTTCATGGTTAAGTCCTTATCCTGAACATTCCTCAAAAAATACAAATTATTTTTCCATGGAGCTTGATAACCAGCACAAGAAGCGTCGATCCCGAAGTGGGAACACTTGGCCCGACGGTCACGCCTTCATGGCCCGCGGAGCAGAGGAGATGACGGACACGCCTTGACCATTCGGTGTGGCGGCAATTCCTGTACCTTACCATTCGGTAGCCTTTTTGGAACAACAGGGGCCACTAGAAATGTGCATCCGCAGATGTCAACAGATGCGGAGAGGGCCCAAGCATCATTACATCACCATTACATCCACCACTCCCCTGAAACACCTTGGCCCTGGACATCCAACTCCTTGGACATCCAACACTGCAAATCCATGCGACGAACACTGCCCCTGGACGTCCGCCTTGGGACGGCGGCAGAACAGGCCATTGTGAAGCGCCTCAAGGAAGAGCGAATGGGCTTTGACAACCAGCTGGCCGGAATCGAAAGGACCCTCAAGGCGAACGTGGGAACATGGGACTCTCAAGGCCTGATTCCTGTCCTTGAAAGCTGAGCCTGGGGATTTCTTGGGCACATGATCGGCACTTGGGAGGCTTCAAGGCTTCCTTCTAGGCGTTTGACTCAAGCTGTGATATTATCGAATTCATATGTTGAAGAAATGTGGAATGTCCCCGTCATAGTGGGGCCCACAAGGTAAACTTTGGTTGTTTGGTATTCCGCGAAGTCTGAGTTGCCGGACGTGTCCATCTACAGAACCGCTCAATAGTTAGTATAGGCAAGAAGCAGATCCCAAATCAGTGCAAAAGAAAGACTGGGCCTTTGGATTGCTTCTGACCTTTTGGATCTAAGAGGGAAGACCTTGAGGGCCACTGGCTTCTGATATCTTCTAATCATACACTGCGGGAGGGCCACTCATGCATCGCTTGGCTTGGTGGCGCAGGCCAAGGAGCGAGACTACGAGGAACTCCTGTTGCTGTCCCACGATGCGTACCATGCTAAGGTGCGCTGACAGGAATGAACACATATTCACCGAGTTTCAATGCAACAGCTTGGGTTCCTTATATATATGTATATATATATATAGTGACCCCCTTGCATGCAAAGGCTGCTGCATGTTCTCAGGGATACGAGAGCGAGAGAGAGAGAGAACAAAAAATCAAAGCAAAGCAAACAAACACGCGAGAAAGCACAACGGCCCTCATAAATGTACCGAAAGTGGATTTCGTCTCTACTTTCTGGGTGGTGCCACAAAGAAGGCTTAGTCTAACAGTCTAACATATATTCACCAGTTGTCCGGTACGCCTGGCACGCTCCAGGAGATGGCACAGGCAGAGTGCGAAGCTCAGAGATCTGAGATGGACCCAATCAGAGATGGACAGACGGAAGACGATTACAAAGTGGATTCAATGTTGGAAGCAGTGGGTGGGGCATTCTGGAGTTGCGGACGCCAGGAGTCACCATGACGGTAGCCCACAAGCATAGGTTGTATAGGTCAGAATGATGAACTCCAGTCCATTGGAAACAAGTCAATAAAGACCACACAACGCCCTCAAGCACAGCCATTCGTGCTATTTAATGCTTGTGTCACAAGCAACTGCAGAAAGTGGCAGATGCACCATGCCTAACATAGACACTTGATCGTACTTGGTCGCCCGGCCGTCCAAATTGAATGAGGTTGCATCGCTTTGAGCAGGGCGTGATGGAGGAGAGGAATCAACGCGACAAGGAGGTTCAGGAGAAGAAGGCCTGAAGTTTCTGTTTTTGATTTCTCCGTTGCACCCATCAGAAGGGCTGATAGCAAGATCCCGGAGGGAATGTAAGGAGGTGAAGAAGTCTTTGGGCAGATTTCAAGACTTGCGATGATTTATTAATACATCAACTATTTAGATGGAAAGGCATCGGTCAAGCAGCATGTATGTATTACAATTATTGAACTTCATGTTTACATGATAAATAGGATAGCAAAGTTCAGCCCTTTTCAAATATAACGTCGGATGATTTCCATGGACTTCTCCCTTTGGTTCCCCGCTGGTGTGAAACGTCCAGAAGTAACGGATGCGTCAGATGTCTCGAGGCCTTAGTGGAGCAGCGCGTGGAGATGAACAAGCGTTGGGAGAACCCAGCTGAGTTCCAGTAACCATGCAAAACAGAAAACATGCAACTTCGAACAGTCGGTCGATCGCTTGCATTGCTCAGAGTACACTATGACGGTTACGTGGATGGCATGGCCCCGTACGGATGACCATTCTACAAACAGGCGACTCGATCCCTGTACTGCGCTGATCAAGGCTGACCCAATGATTTGCTATACTGTATGACCTGCGAAGGGGATTGAAGGGGTTGCAAGATGTGACAAGAATGGTATCGGTTTTTATCCGGCTTATATACAAAAAGTAATATAATGTATATGTATACCCTATATATACCCTAGCTAGGCTTCCAACAACCATTGCTTTTAATGGTCTTTACCGAACCACCATTGTTGTACTAAGGATTTTACACTACGCAACAAGGTCAACCTTTGATTGAATGGTCTTGGAAGCCTAGGGTATATATAGTCATATATATATATATAGGTTGGTGCATGTAGGAAACCAGTCGCGTGTTTTGCCCAGATGTATGGGACGCCGCTTTTGGCGCACGTAGCTCAGATATACATGTCGCTTAGATATGGCGCTCTTCCTCCAGTGCTGCGGTTTTGGGTGTCGGAAACGGTTCAACCCAAAGATGGGGAACCCCAGAAGGTACGACTTCACCCGTTGCACGACTTCACCCGTTCGGACCATTGTGAGAACTTGAAAAGCCATCAAACAATTGCAATAAACATGTGGATGTGCATTTGTACATTTTGCTGGTTCAGGTGTATAGATGATGATCAACTAAAAGTCATACATTCAAGGTTGTCAACCAAGCAGAGCTAGCTAACCCTTTTCCAATGTTGGAGATTTACATTCTGCGACACATTTTGCCAACACTTATGATGGAACATCCTGAAAACACTTGATACAAGGGCATCCCTGTCCGGGATGCCAACCAGTCCTCTTTTTGGCACCTTTGCCAAGAGAGGTGCCAATTGATGCCAACCGTCAAGCGCGAAGCGTCAAACACGGTCCTGGTCATGCAGACTACGCCACCGCCGCAAGGTTTGGAGATGCGGGAGCGGATCCAGAAGCAACAGCAGCAGCAGGACCATCGGCTCCGGCCACAGCGGAGCGGGTTGCGAGCGGAGCCGGTGACACCGTGACCTGGAGAAGCGGTGGGAAGGAGTCTCGAAGTGCCCGAGTTCCTTGATCAAGGCTTTTTCAAAGCTGCTGGCCGCCCTCCGGTATCCATAGACTTCAAACTCTCATTGGCAGCCAGACAGATACAGAAAGTTTCAAGAAATGTTATTTTCCAGATTCTTCAACGGCAGGCGCAACATTCATGTGTTTTATGGCTACATGGGATGTAGGCTTAGATTATATTCGACGACTTTAATATAGAGGTTTGTCTCATGGGATCTACTCCAAAACCATTAGCCACACATCGAAAACAAGAAGGAATCACTTCCAAAAGCTCCCAGTGGATCATTACAAGACTGGAGGAATCTGGAGGACCTCACCACCAGCAGCATCCCCTCCACTCACCTCAGCCATCACGCCAGGAAGTGGACCAGGCCCAGAGGAGTCAGGGTCGAGAGCTTCCGGCAGCTGACACCTCAGGCGCCCAAGTGGCTTCGACCGATCCAGCGGTGCGGGAGTGGCGGGAGACGGACGAGGGGAAGAAACCGGGAGACGAAGCAGCTGCCAAGGGCTGCCAAGGGCTGCCAAGGTGGGAGATGTAGTGAGCAACCTTGTTCTTCCAGTGATTGGCGGGCTGTTTCGGGCTATGCCAAGGCATGCATTAAACGGTGTAAGAAAAAATGTTCCTGGACACGTTTCATGGCCAGGGTATCTTGGATGAAAAAGACCAAAAACTGAACATGGCATTCTGTCACCCGAGGTCATAGACAATATGACATGACCTACCCTATCCTACCCACACTCAAATCATCCAAGAGGATTTCCCAAACATCACATCCCACATTGTGTTCTCTTCCAGTGGAATGTCATGTTGTCCTAGCCTCTTCTGGCTTTATACTGTGTCATTTAGTCTCCTTTTAGGAGATCCCTGTTCAGCAGCTGTTTTCTTTCTTTCGTTCTTTCTTTTTTTTGTTCCTTTTTTACAAGGTCCATTCTATTTGGGCCGTGCCCTCATGCAGTTGGATTGCGTTCGGAAACTCACTCTGTTTGGTTAGAACGGCCTTTACTTCAGAGGACACTGGCAATTCACATGGCTGAGAATCATACATGTTGAGTGAGCAGACATACACAATCACATTGGGTGTTTTCAAGAAGGTCTTCAAAGGCATGCACACACACACACACACCGCATCAACAATGTTCTTTCCGCAGAAACAATCTTGTTGTATACACATTTTAAATCTCTTAGATTAAGGGAAGAACTTTCCGAACACTAAAAAAGAACTCTCAACATGTTTGTAAAAAGTTTACAATGTTCTAAAGAACTTGTCAACATGTATGTCCAAACACTGGCCTAACACTAAGTATAAAGCTACAAGTGTCCTTTTGCATTTATAAAAGACAGCCGTTTGTCGCCCGAACACTGACCGAACACTAACATGTTTTGTAAACTTCTTTCCTTGTTTGAGCATTGCAATTTGGAGAAGAAGTTGTAAAAGAAACTTGCAACAAAAAAAAACGTTGTTGAAAGAAGTTGAACGTTTCCTAAAAGAAGTTGAAAGTTGCCAAAACAAAGTTATGAAATAAAGTTGCTATGGCTGTGTTACGTATGGGCTTGTTCCAGGTACAACCATCGCAGACCTTTGAAAACACTCAACAATCACATTATAAACTATTTACACATACCCGCGCATGTGTGTGTGTGTGCGCGTGTCCATTTCAAGGACAGTGCCGGGGACTTCCAGACACGTTGGACCAGAAGTTTCGCTTCAGACCAACATGGGCTTCCAGACGACTAATTAACATCAGCATCAGGACCTGATGAATTTGGAGGTCTTTCCAACGAAGAACAATGTGTCTCCTGGAGAATCACCAGACGAACTCATGAACCGTGCATGACGCATGTGCATTCACAAGATGGAGGTTTGGGGCTTCGGGCGGCTTCGGGACACCGGTACGGTTTTGGAGGGCTACCGCAAATCCTTCCTTGCCTCATGGGTAGGCGCCGTTCCAGCGGATGTGGGAGAAGATGATCAGAAGATCCAACTCTTCATCCATGCCTTCAATCAGATCAAGGAGGCCGGAGGGATCTGATCAAGCCAAACCATACAGGCCTGGTCCTGGAAATCTCCTTGAGTAGTGGAGCTTGATGTGACAAGCTCCAGTAAAATGATGTCCAACTGACCAGTCGGGAAACGGAAAAGGAGGAGTTCAGGAAAGTCATGGCACATCACAGCAAAACCATGGCACATCCACGCTGACAGAAGTCTTTTGGAGAGGTGCTGGAGGGTGTTTATCTCTATTCAATTTGATATGTTTTTGAAGACTGTTGCACTCAAAGTTGTGGTTTCATGGATCATGAATGCATCTTGTTTAGGGTGATAAACAGCAGCATCCTTACCTTATATAGATCTTATATAGATATCACGCAACAGCACTGCGTGTTTGTTCAATTCATTTATCCCATTGACCTCAAAGAGCATACAGTAACAAGTTTCTATCAGGCATACCTAACACACACAGTTAGAACATACAGTCATCTGGAAATGATTCACTTCGTTCTGCATCTCTTTGCCTTTGTCTCCACAGCTGTGATGAGGCCAGTGGTGTCAATGATCCCAACGAGATCATCCAAAAGTTCCTCACGCAGGACGACACTCAAAAGAACCTCACCCAGCTCACCAAGGACCGGAGGGCCTTTACTCGCGAGCCCCCTCTCTTTCACCGGAGAGGAGTAGCGGCAACGGACAGGTTCTTTGTGGTACAAAAACTTTGAAGAGTGTTCAGAAGAGTCGAACGTTTTTCGCTCGACATTTGCCCTGAAAAGCTGCCGTTTTCGTTCACAAGAGGGTGTGGAGGAACATCGCCCTTCCATGGGGTCCAAGCTTCAGATGAATTTTCGTTTGTTTCAACTTTAGCTGCAGACCCTTCATCAGACCGACCACGGAGGCCGTAAGCCAACATGCTTCACATCTAAGCATAATGGTGTTGATTGGTGATACATGATGTTGTTGCTTTCGCTTTGGTTGTTGGGTCTGCCTTGGATTGCTTGTTTGGGACATTGTACTTCGTGTTCTCGCAACATATGGACTTGGTCAAAGCGGGCCCATGGGAGCTGAGCTTCCATGCTTGTATCTAGGAATGGCAGATCCCTCATGGCCCAGTCCGCCAGTCCGCTGGTGTTGAGGACAACCATGCTCTCATTGAGAAGCTCCAAGACGAGCGACGACGTTTGAGGTCTCAAGTGGAGGAGCGAACGCAGCTAAGCGACACGGAAACTCTATGGAACTCTCGTGGTACCGTCAAACAACAGGTGCTTTTTCATTCTTATAATTCGAATGATAAGTCTAGTTGGACCTCCAAACTTGGATATATATATATATATACATATAGAGGGCTTCCGTCGACGAGATCCTTATCTTGATGTTGGTCTCCTTGCGAGATGGTCGCACTGGGAAATGCCCTCAAGAAAATAAAGGGTATGTGTGGAAAACATGTGGCTTTACCCATGCCATCGGGATAACCATGTCACCCGGACCTATGTCATGAATGAACATTTGTCACGAAAGCGAGCTCAGAAGGAGCTCAGCGGAAGTTGTTGTTTACGAAATATAGTGAGGCTCAAAATTGAAAGGTTCAGTGAACTAATTGATTCTTTCAATTAAGGGGAGGGGTCAGCTGAGGGGGGGCCCCCCCCTCCCCTCCCTTTTTATATACCCGTTGAAATTTCCTTTAAAAAATCAACCTCCCTGGGTAACAAAAAGAGCTTCGATATTGTAAAGAAAAAAGTTTGCTTCCAGGTACCCGTTTTTGTGGGGGTGGGGAGGTTGATTTTGTAAGGGCAGCATTCTTTCTTGGGGCTGTTGATTTTGTAAGGAATCGATATGTTGGTATGGATGTCAAAAGTGCCGCACTGGTGAGGGTGGGGTCCTTGATTCTATGCAAGTTTGAGGGGGGGGTGGTTGTCATGGACAGTCGATTCTGTAATCGATTGACCTGCTGTAAAGCATGGACAGTTGATTTTGTAGTGGGTTGAGCTGCTGTAGAACATGGCCTTATAAATTCCCAATAATTCGCATAATTTTTCTTGATATATCATAGGTAGGATATATTAGAACACACACACACACACACGCACACCAGGCATCCCAAGAGCCTCGTTGAGTCTCGCTGCTGAGTTGATGTTTAATGAAAGTGTTCTCTTTGAGCCCAGTCTATCCCACACTTCAACGCCTTCTGCTGGAAGATCCTCTTTCTTCTTTGCCTTCTTTGGTGGAGGAGTATCCACACCTGCCGCAATTAAACATCTAGTGAGGGCTTCTGAAGGCACTTGTTTCTAGGTTAAACAGGTTTTTCTACTGTATCGAACCAGTCTGATAAACTCTGTCAAAAAGTCTCCCAACAGACCCATTGAAACCCACGCTTCACTTGCCTTCTGCTTGAAGACTCTTCGCCTTCCGCGCCTTCTTGGATGCTGGAGTTCCCGCACCTGCCGCAATTAAATGTCTATAGATGTCTAGTCAGGGCTTCTGGGGGTACTGGTTTCCAGGTGGACACATGAAGGATCATGAAGGTAAAAGTACCAAGGAAGATGTGAAACCTCAAAGTCCTAAATCTTCAACAACTCCCAACGCAACCCTGGAACCCCCACACTCCAATGCCTTCTACTAGAGGCTCATGCTTCACCTTCGTTGTCGCAGAAATTTCCCCACCTGTCACAAGTGAGCCGGGAGAGAGGGCTTTTGAAAGCCTTCTATCTAGGTGGATATCTACAAGCGCCGTACTTAAGTCAACCCACGTCGCGTGAAGTCAACTCACTGCATGGGCACAAGGTTTCAGCGAGAAGTCAACATCAACCAAGGGACCTGTGAACATCAACCAAGGGACCTGTGAACCTGTGAACCTGTAGCGATAAGTAAACCGAGGCTGAGATTCTTGATTCTGTATAAGTGCCTCTGGATGCTCTCTTGGTGCCTCTGATTTTGTAAAACTGTTTCCTAGTGATAGACATTGGGATGCTTGATTTTGTAATCAACTGTTTGGCGCATTGGTCCGTGCTACTGTCTGATCGTGTCGTATCGTCTCGATGAGGTCGCGCCGAATCATTACAAAATCGGTTGTTTTTTCCAATCCAGGTTTAATGATTGAGATTCTGTATCTTGTTTGAGGCCTCGGGGTGGTTGATTTTGTAATTGTACTGGGCCATGTCGACAGAGTGCCTATGATTTTGTAAAGACTGTATCTTGAGACTGGGGCAGTTGTTTGTAATATCGGCTTGAGAGTTGTCCCTTGCCTGCGTCCTGGGGGGTTTGATTTTGTAAAGCTTTTCAGATTGGCAAACCTGGGGTGGTTGATTCTGTGGGCACTTTCCTTAAAAAATCAACCACCCCTACATACAGCAGGAATTCGAGGGGGTATCTTTTTATTGATTCTTTCAATAACCTCCTTCCCCCTCGCAAAGGAATTGATATTTCAATTGCAGATTGAAACGTCTAAGGGGGGGGGTGGGCCCCCCCCCCTCGTCCTTGTGAGAAAGCATGCCAAATGCCTAGAAAAGACAATATGAAAGTCGATGTTCTTTTTTAGTGTTCGGTTGACTCAGCCAACAACACATTGCGCTCGTGGCACAAAAGCGTTGCGTTGCTGCCCTCCCTCCGCGTCCTTGATCCTTCCACACCCCTCGCTTTCGTCCCCACTGTCCTCAAGTTTTAGGCACACCTTCGACTTGCCAGAGTCATTTGTACCCAGTACAATGAAATTCCGGGGATTTTTTTCCCTTTGAGTGTTTTGCACTCGCCAAGAACAAGATGTATAAAGACAGACAGAGAGAGGACACAACAAAACGGGACAAGCCCTTTGTGCGAGGGTTCGAAAAGTCGCCGTGTGATCGATCTAAAGTTTAATCTAAAGGCTATAGAGAGAGAGAGAGAAAAAAAAAAAACACACAACAGAACACAATGGCTGAAACATGTTGTGGTGTATTTGTTCCTCTTGGTGTTCTTGGAAAACAACGACCATTTACGGACACATGATGGTTCCTTGTTATGTATTTGCACTTCATTCCTCAAGAATGACATCCTCGGCCTCGGAACTGGTATTGTGCGAATTCGTCGTGGACTGACACTGACGAACTGGTGAGGAGCTCAAGTTCTCCAATGGCGGTGGTGGAGGCCGACGTCAGGCGTGACCGAATAAACCAACGTGACACCAAACGCAGACACGACGCACAGTGGAGGAGGGGACCCGAATCGACCTGAACTGAGTCATGGTGCGAAGACCTCCCAACTTCATAACCCAGACACGACCTGTTTGGGACTGGAAATGTTCAGCCTACCCCCAACCCAACAGATCGGGAATCATTTGGCAGTCCCATGGAGTGTTTGGGTAATGCTCAGGTGATGTGTCTTGGATTGTTTGGCTCGTCCGAGTCTCTGCTCCGTCCGAGTCTTTGGTCTTGGCATCCGTCCGGTCCTAGCAGTCCCAAACCAGCCGAAACACCCACCGTATCACGCACCTTCGTAACCCCCGCGTACTCGATTCTGTTTGGATCACTGGCTGCATTTAGCCACTTTGAGCGCTTTTAAAGTTTTTTGTTTGACTGCCTGTGGCTGTCGGGGACAGCAGTGAAACCCCCCTTGGCCGGGCCGAGGCCATCGATGACTTTGAGAGCCACTTGGGCGAAGCGACCGAAAAGTGCGAGCGCAATCGCGGCAAGTACGAGCGCTTGGCACGGACGCTTGGCCACGTTGGCACGGGAGAGCGGTCCAGAAAGGCGCAGTCTTCTAGGGGAGCCGAGAAATCGAGCTTCGAAAAACATGATACATTAATTTCTAATGTTGGTTCTGCAGCGTTTTTGTAGTTATCTACTATCCTCATATGTGACGCAAGTCCTTTGGGGGGCAGGGCTCAGCATTTTACACAGAGCCACTCAAAACCAGTTCAGAAGATTGGTGATAGCGTTTACGTGGAGAATTGGACTTTCTGAAGACAACACCAACTCTGGATGTATTCATGCCTTATTCTATGATATTCTATGCAACTATTTGCGACTGTTTAATTGTGCGGAACTTCGTGCTTGGGTTTCATTCCACCAAACTTGGTGGTTGGTTTTTGCGGCGATTAATGACTTCCATTCGCAGCCAAGGATGCTTATCGATGTCAAGGCCGTGTGATGGTGGTCAGGGATGTGCTGTTTCCACGTATTCCTTTGTTGCTTTGGTTTGGTCACATAACGCACCACAAGGTGTACATACCCGCCCGGCAGAAGCAAACTCGAGCAAGCCAAGCAAACTAGCCCCTGGCTCTTCTTACACGTGCATCCTGATTTCACTCTTGAGCAGGCATTTGGGGGGGTTCAGTCAACAACTTGGGCTCTTTTAGGGAGAGATGATGATTCATTGTCAGGTGTTCTCCCTCCCCTCAGCATCCCTCAGCCACCTCACACAACACGCAATTCCTGAATCGGCTGCAGGCGGGCATTAGTCACCTCGCCGAGCTACTCTGCCGGATGTGGGACGGAGTGGTGGACGGGGTAGTGGACGGGGGTTGGTTGTGGTGGTCTCTGTGTTACTGACGTGTGCTTAAGCAAGGAATAAGGGAATGAATCCTGACCCATCTATGTCTCTATGGTAAGGGGTCATTTCCGCATTCCCTACTAAGCACTAAGCACCAGTAAAGGTAATTAAAGGTCAAAGACCACATATTGCCTATTGCTGCATATTGCTTGCTACATCTTGCTATTGCATATGTGTGAGGGGGCTGAATGTTCTTCTTGGAAGGTTACATTTCACCAGCCTGTGACAAGTTGTGGCAAGTTTACAGTATTTGTTGCTGTAGATCCGCACGTGATGGAGAAGACGGACAGATAAGCTTCGGACGGGTGGCGACCGGACGAGCACAGAGGACATTGGACAGAACGGGACTGGTTAAGGCCTTGAACGGACCATTTTTCGGATCATGAGGGCCTCATGACAATGGTTTTCCCAATCATTGTTGCTTGTGAAGATTTGCTTGTGAAGATCTGTGAAGATTGGGAAATGGCCTCTCACACATTTGCTTGTGAAGATTTGCTTGTTGATCCAAGTAGCGATGGAAAGGATTGAGATTGTCCTCAGGTTTGATATGGCAAATGCCGGCAAATGCTGCAACTATCAACAGGTAAAGGAGGGTGTTTTCCCCGGGTGTTTTTGTTTCGCTTTTTTGGGCTAAATAAACTTTGAACTTGCACCCTTTTGGAGCAAGGGCATCCTCTTGACAGCAAGTGACTCTTTTGCAGCAAGGCTACCATGACTGGCCTTCCCACCAACAAAGACTCTTGTTATTATACAATTGTAAGGATCCCTGGAGATTTGTAGTTCTTGATGTTTTGTTGGCTCTTTGCCGCATTGAACTCTGATTTAGCCACCGTACATGGACCAAATGTCGGGGACACAGGCTCCCATGCTTTGTGCAAAGGCCGCGTTGCGCGAGCTTTTTACCACTGGCAGCGACAGACCAAGGTTACTAGTCCCCATCAAGTTGGAGGGTGAAGCACCTTTGCCGTTGCTTGAAATGCATGAGCGAGGTTATCAAGTTTGTGTGTTGATCAGTCATTTGGACTACTATCGCTATTGGATCAATTCAGGTATGAGGCCTTTTTTTTGAATATGTTTGAATCAATGCTCATTCCTACCCACTGTATTTGCTTGTAGGGTCTAAATCTTGCGGGTAGATGTCAAAACAGTTCAAAACCCGCGGTGCGTTTCAGATTCTGCATGCAATCCTTCAGTATTTGTGAGAGATCCCAGTCCGCGCGAGGCGCAAAGACTCCTGGACTGAGACAAACGCTGCGGTATGTGCAAATGTCTTGATGTTGCAGGTGCTTGACTCACGTCATGTGGTCCAGATGGTGCAGGACTGGATGTCCTTCGGTTTTTTGCATGGCCGACCCTCAGGTTAGAGATGACCGATGAAACAGTGGAGGAAGTGCTCCAGGAGAGCGAGAAGAAGATCTCGAAGCTTCTGAGTGATTCGGCCAATAGCAGCTGTCCTGCCAACGCAGCGACGTCCAATAGCAGGAAGTGACAGTAGTGAAACAAAATATTAACAAACGTCATCGTGATGAAGAATCCGCTGCCAGTATTCCTGCCTCTTGAGGCGATTGAAAAAAATCAGTGAATTTTCCGGTCTGCTATCTTTCAGAGGATTCAACGGTGATTCCAACTGTCTCCCCAGTCTGTCTCCCCAACTCGGAGCTCCACCGTCGAACCGAGCTCCAACCCTCCAACTGCGGCCGCTGCGGGTGCCGAGGCTTGACGGCCAAATTCGAGGAGATCCCGTCGATCGGACCGGTCGGATCGGCCGGGCGCGGGCGCTTCTGCCACACGACACGTGACACGTTCTGCCTCTCTGGAGTTCAACTGAAGAGTGGGACCGGGAAGCAAGAATCAAGTGCAAGAGGTGCAACATTTCCCAGAGATGCTGAGAGGGCCCAAATCAGGAGAGAGAGAGAGAGAGGTCAAAGGATCAAAGGAAATAATAGTTACCCAAGAAGGGTATGGATTTGTTTGTGTGCATCTTCTCTAAGTACTTTCTCTTGGAGACTTTATGCCCCAAAGGTGGTTGTGTGATTTGAAGCCACAGATGTGGACCGTTGATGACCGTTGCTTTTTTTTTGCGATGACTTGGAGCCATCGCCAACCCATTTGGGCGCCTGGAGCATCGTCGGCGCCTGTCTTTACAAGAACAAATAATTCTTTTTGAGGGTTCTTTTCGTGATGCTCGGTGGGGGAGAGGCCCTCATGGAATTTTGGATAGTTTTGGTCACATCCCTAAGCAAAGAGAGGTCACTCACATGCTGAAACGAGTAACAGCCAAGCTGTGCCTAGTGCTGTGCCCCTTTCCCAGCGCTGGCACTGGGCTAGATGACATGAGTTGCTCATGGCTACTCTGCGGGGGTCCCTTGGGGCGAGGATATCAGCGAGCATCAGCGGCAAATGGATGAAGAGCGATATGAAGAGAAGCTCATGATGAGAAGTCAGTCCGAGGCCTACGGCCTTTATTTTGTACCGCTTCTTCTTTTGAGTCGTAAAACCAGCTCTCAAAAAAGAGTTGACCTTCGAGGCTACAGAGGCGTGTTTTTGGGTTTGGAGGGAGGGGGAGAAGCAGAGACTAGATGTTTTTGGAGTGATGGGGGGGGCTAGTGAGCATACGCAAACACTGCATGTATGGCATATTTCTGCTCAAAAGGATAGCCGGTATTTACTTTATGCATCTTGATGCTGGGTGCACATGCTTTTTTTCCGGTGCTCGTGTGATGCGGGGAGGATTCTGACTGGAGGAAGTTGAGAGGTTGGCAAACGGATGACTGGGATGACCATCATTCTGCAGTGTGACAGCAATGACCCGTTGAACTAGACCATGCATATGGCATATATATCATGATATACAGTGATAGTTTTAATTACACCATTTCTTAATGGGCATTCCCCCCGTGGTGCCGAACCAGCTCCCAAACACTCCATGGGACTGAAATTATTCGCTTGGGCGGGCGGTTGATGCCACGTTCTCGTTTCAAGCGAGCGAAAGCAACTGCAGGCGCGCATTAAGCTCACCGACAAAGAGGAAGACAACGAAGATGATGAGACTTGGAACGGTACGGGAATCGTTGGACTGCCAGCAGTCACAGGGGCTTTTCAGAGGAACCGAATGAATGTAGACTGAGTAATGAGATGTACGCCCTCTAGGAGGTTAGGAGACGTACACTCCCTGGAAGAATCGTGGAAGTGAATGGCCCAAAGTCGAATTTTCGGATGACCCTGAAATGAAATGAGAGGCAAGGCGTGTCAAGTGGACTGCCCCATGCGGACGTTGTCGAGTTGTTTTTGGCTCAGGACGACTTCGATGAGGAGATGGACGAGGACGTCTTCAGCCGAAAGCAGGCATGACTGGGCACCCTGGCACGTCGACCATCTGTGAGCGGCTTGAAGACGCAGACAGTCACATTGGAGTGGCCTGTGGAGTTTGTTTGGATGGAAGCACCACCAGTCTTGGACCTCGAGAAGTACAGTTGATTGGGAGACCGTGAAACCCCATCGAAGATTTGCCCGGTAGTGCCCCCATGTATCCCCATGTATTGCACTAAGAGTCAGCAAGAAGGCCGCCTATGGCATGGCCGGGTGGACCTATGGTGGACCTATAGCGAAGCCATCTCATTCAATCCACTTGTCACTGGGTGCTGACACATGCTTGGTGAAAGCAGCTCCTACGTTAAACAGGCCATTCAGAACAGTGAGCAGATCTTGGAAAAGAACCAGACCAAGAATCGCCTCAAGGCGGGTGCGGATGATCGGGATCGGGATGGATCGGGTGACTGCCTGCGGATGGATCAGGTTCCAAGAACGTCGCAGAGAAATTGATCGGATGGGTCAAGACGTAGTGGGTTTCCAAGAAATCGATCATGCAAAAGAACATCGTTGTTGGTGTGTCTTGTAGTAGTTGCTGTGGAGAGCCTCACCAAGCACCAAACATTGGCTAATCTCATGAAGAGGGCGATGGGAGGGAGAAAAAGTCAAACACCTTGGATTCATGCGCCCCATGCGCCAGGGCAAGGGGAAGAAGAAGGACAGCAGAGTGGCGACGAATGCGGGGGCATGTTCGTCGTAATTCGAAGAGCTAACTCGATTCTTACAGTCCAGAATGTTGCAGAACACATGCAAGTTTGGCGACATGTGTTCAGTGATGTTCAGTGGATCGTAGAGGCTAAGAGTCGCAGTGCAACACAATCGAACCAATACTGTTTGAAGATCTCATCATATCAGCAACCTTTGGAGGACACCACGGGCCGCACAGACATGGAAAGATGAATACCGAAGCACTATGCATGACCCATCAGCATTGAGGAATGGTGCCAACATGTCTGGCAGCACGGAGTGTTTTTCATGGCTCACTAAATCGATTTGGAGATTACGACGGTCAATGAAGGGTATGGGTATGTATGTGGTATTATTCAAAAACTAAACATGTCTCAACTCTTCAAACCCGCTCTCACCCCATTCCCTGCGTCCTCAGCATCAGCAGCTCCAGACGCTGCAAGGTCCGCAAGACAAGTGATGCATCCTGGGTTCGGATCGCCGTTAAGGTTCGCATTTGCACAAGTCTCTACCAATCACAACAACCCAACTCTTGTTTGACTGATGGTCTTGTGCAAAACGTTCAGTCCCTTTGACCCTTCTGGGCGGTCAAGAAGTCCTGCCATCACGGTCTGTCCAGCAATCCAGACCACGTTAGGAGACATGACGAGGCCCCAGTGAGAGCTGTGTACAGACTTGTAGGGACATGTAGGTTTTTCAGTGGCGGGGTCGCTCCGGAATGGGCTTGGCACATGGAATTAAGCAGGAATTGATGCAGTGCAGATGGGCTGGAATTCTTACACTCCCAAACTTGTCATGGAAGCGGAAGACCACCTGTTTGTAGAGGATAATGGTCATCCAAGGGCCATTTTCCACTTCATGACCATTTCAGGGAGTTTATGTCACAGACTGGTCTGACCTTGGGATGAACCTGTCGTGTCTTGAGCCAACCTGGGCCGAGCTTTGCGAAAGCACGCGTCGCGTTGCTTTCATTCCATGGGCTGCACGTGTTTCTACAGTGGGCAACTGGTTTCACGTAGGTTGCTAGACCCAGCACTCAAAAATCTCAAAGACTTGACTGAATTCCGTGCGTCGCAAGCCATTTCCGATCCATCTTCGCCAAATTGCGTGGAGCCACATCTTGAAAGGATATGGCTCCAAGGCTGGAATACCAGCGGTTCTTGCCGATTTCAGTGTCTCACCGGTTTCTTGCAATGCTCACCCCAAACGCGTTTGAGCAGGGGTGTCAGAGCCGTTCCCATGCTTTGCCAAAGCTCCGCTTTGGCGAACCGAATTGTGTCACGTGTCACCCCACGACCATCCCTTCCACCGATCCCGTCATGTTGCCCTTTCTTGGCATGGGAGACCTTGGGAACGACATGACAAAGAGTTTCAGAAGTGCTTAATTTTTGGCATGCCTGAGGCATAGGGGTAATGACCTTAGTGGTTGAGGTAGTCCACCATGTCACAGTGGTTCAGGCGATTTGGAGTCTTTCTCACACCTAAGTGCCCAGGCATCAGTAGAAGATTGAATCACCCAGAGGGGAATTGGGAAAGGCCTCGGTTGCCGTCAAAAGCACGAAACGCCCGAGCTCGGGGTTTGCGGAGTAGGCGGAATTCGGAGGATCGGGTGCAACGTAGGCCGTAGGCCGTATACAACCTTTGGAAGTCACAAGGCGGAGGTGAGGATCACCCAAACCAAGTTGGTATCATCGCTTTGCCAGATTCACGAGTTATGACAATGACAATATCATATCCAGCGATAAATAACATGTCAAGGTTCCATGGATCTTCTTCAGACCTACAGAACCATACTACGAACGATGTCTCAGAAAGCTTGGGTGCCGAAGTCGGGTGAAATTTGGGGTGTGTATATAGTATAGTAACAATTATATAGCTACTATAGTAACAAAGGACATCGCTACTAGGAGCACAGACGCTACTAGTAGCTCCTGGCTACTAGGAGCACATAGCTACTAGTAACATTGGGTGGTTTTTGGCGCTGCCCCTGTGAAATCTCCACGCCAGGCCTTGCAGATTTCGACCTATAGCCGCCTGGACATGTGAATTGGTCCCCGCTAAAAGCCGGGGCATTCCAACCACAATCGGCCTCCCTGAAGAATCGGAAGGCTTCGAGATTGTATCCCGTCCAGTCCGAGTCGATCTAGACATGACCCAGACACGACTAATGGGACTGCCATAAAGGCTTAATTGAACCCCAAAAGCACCCCAATGTAGGCAAAAATGGCAGTCCCATGGAGTGTCTTGGGTGAATAGACAATATATGGTTTTTGGATGTTTTAGGGTCAAGGTTTGTCCAGGTTTTGACCAATGGCGACAGGCTATGCTTGCCTGTGGTTTGGAACATGTTGATGTGGTTCAGGAGCTCATGTTCCATACCTGATGGTGCATGTCCTGCCATGCGTTCCACGATGCAGAATGCTCACAGCATCCCAGGTATTTCCATGACAACCCTCGAAGAGGTTTTCATGGCTTTGGGCGAGCAGGCTGGCGCGAGGAGATGCAAGAAACATCAGGAAACAGTGGGTTGAATTGTTTCCCTAGCTTTGCTTCTATCCCCTACCGTCGCGGAATTGTGCATCTCCATGAGCAGGGGCTTTCTTATTCCCGTCGAAGCCTTGCAGCTTTAGAACCCGACTCATGTCACTCACGTGGGCCCATTCCGCGCAGCGCATGTGCCTCTTTTTTTTTTGGTGTGAGGCGGAGAGGGAGGTGGCCAACTCGGGACGCAGAGTCAGCCTGGTGCTCAGCCGTCCTTTCTTCAATGTAGCAGGCTTCTTGACCTACAAGTATAAAGTATATAGCTCAGTAGCTCATGTTAAACCTAACTTGAACGTGCCAGGCGCCGGCAGTTGTTCAAACTTTCTTCTATATATAACAAGGTTTCTAACTTCATTCATTCTGCCCCACGGCGAACCTGGGTCCCAGGCGAGAATACCGATTTCCGGGAGGTGGACGCTGAAAGCGAGGAGGCATGCCTCAGATGAAGTGGGGCATGGGTGGCTACTCACGAGCCCTGAATGGGAAATCTGTACACCACCTAATTACCCCAGAAGTGGTTCAAGGGAACATTTGCAGACCCATACTTTCGTGTTTGAAAATCATGGTTTCCCGTCATCCATTGACCCCAGGCCCGCGCCGACTCGAAATGAACTGATTCAGCACTCAACTGCGGTGAAGGGATTATCGACGTGTGTTGGCTACTGGACTGTCCCTGCAATGGCACTCCCCTACCAAGAAGGTGTTGAAAACCCCAAAGTGGATGTGTTAGTTCGTCCAAACTAACCGTACGCCCTCACTTCTATGGCTCTCTCTCGCTCTCTCTAATTCAAGGTTTATGTTTCTCCACGCACCCTGGGAGCTTACTTACTACCTCCGTGATTAGTTACCAGACTTACAAAATTTGACAATATACTGTATGTTACTAAGTTAAATCTGCGATATAACTCAATATTTATATATGTATTATATATATATATATATTTATACACATCATACCATCATCCACCCATCGCACGCACTCCCAGGTGGTGCGGCCTGAGGCCGACGAGCGCCGCTCAGCGAAGGCCATCATGCGCGTGAGGCCGCTACGATGGCATGGGGTGAGTAGATCGGAGTGGAATCGGAGTTCTTTTTTCACCATCAGACCAGCTGCGGCAGGATGGGGCAGGTGTTTGAAATAACGATTGCCATGAGAACCCATGGAAAAGGCAGAGCAAGAACAACCGGGTAACAACCCTGTGAGCAAAGTGAGCTCTATCAAGCACAGCACCTTGCGAGGCAGAAGCAACAAGGTTAAAAGAGAGGCAATGCCCCAATCACCCAGGCGCTTACTGTTTCATGTTTGCAAGATGTTTTTTTCATCCAACATCATTCAACAATTTTTAAGATCATTCCAACGG
>CAXAMN010002180.1:14944-43843 GCA_963970005.1 Durusdinium trenchii
CCTTGCTGCTAGTAGCGATGCCAGGAGCCCCTAGTAGCGTCCTTGCTCCTAGTAGCGATGCCAGGAGCCCCTAGTAGCGTCCTTGCTCCTAGTAGTAAGGCCAGGAGCCCCCAGTAGCGTCCTCGCTCCTAGTAGCGATGCCAGGTAGCGATGGCCTCCAACCTGCTAGCGATGGCCTCCAACCTGCTAGCGATGGCCTCCAACCAGCTAGCGATGGCCTCCAGCCTACTAGGGATGGGCTCCAACCTACTAGCGATGGCCTCCAACCTGCTAGCAAGTGACTGGCCCATTCATTTTTGAAGGCCACCGCTCTTAGGTTGGAGGCCATCGCTCTTAGGCTGGAGGCCATCGCTAGTAGGTTGGAGGTACTTGTGTTGAGGATGGGTTGCGAATCCTCAGGAGTCCGTTGAGATCATGTCGGACAATCCTTTGGAGTACCAGGCGATGTTGCTGAATTGTGTTCCACTACTTGTACCATGTGGCAGTCCTTTGAACTGATAACAAACATAGGCAAGCATGGAAGAACAAGAAGGTACAGCAAGTAAGGCACCTCTAGATGGGCCCATGCCCTTTTCCTTTTGTGAAGCCTGCAGAGATCTCGAAACATTTCAGCACCAAGAATGCTACCTTGCTTCTCTTGGTCTTAGACGTACCTCTCAGTAGCCAGAACACTTTCCAGAACTTTGAGGATGGGTGGATCCACTTGCCCGATGCCCCCCGTGGAGATGGTGCGTGCCTCAAGTCATGGTCTTTGTGATGATGACTTTGGATGGGGGAGGACATGTTGGATCTATATGAAAGAAAATATAAGAAAGAATGGTCGAAAAGTCCAAAGACTCAGACAAGAAAAGAAAGATAAACAAAGAATAGGCAAAATGGAAGAAAGAAAGAATCGTCTAAAGGGAGAAAGAACAATGGGAAAGAAAAAGGACACAAAAGAAGAGATTCAACGAATTGTATTGTTCCTTTTGTTTAGCGTCACTATAAGGCCATTCCTAGGAGGCCATTCCGTTGGCTTCGATGCTTCGATGCTTCGATCCACACCGAACAGGCAGAGCATCAACTTGGGGATCGCCTCGCTGGGCGTGTGGACGTTGATCATCCCGTGCCTTGGATGACGTTCTCAAGATGTGGGCGTCCATGTCTTTTACGTAACATTGGAATCGCTGGATTGTCACATTTGATCATATTGGTATATTGGTATATTTTGCATATTGGTAGTCA
Source organism: Durusdinium trenchii (assembly GCA_963970005.1). Lineage (NCBI taxonomy): Eukaryota > Dinophyceae > Suessiales > Symbiodiniaceae > Durusdinium > Durusdinium trenchii. Next base: position 16,169 of record CAXAMN010002180.1, read on the forward strand.
TATTCGGCCAGTGAAGAGTCCTTTTTTTGTCCTGATGGCTCGAGGTGACAAATGTGCTGAAGGCCCTTCCCTTCTGCAGAGGCAGGCCAACTCATAGCAGTTATGTTGCACCAAAGTTGTTTTTCAGAATGGTGTCCAGCGAATGAAAGCGAGGTCAAGAACTCCCTGATTGGATCCCTGGCAGCGTTTGAGCTCCACACTGGCAAGGCGGACCCTACTAGCGATGGCCTCCACCCTACTAGCAGGCAAGGATGCTTCTGAAGTTTTGCCTCTGCGTACGCCTTTGCTGCTCGACGTTCCAGGTGGGAGGCGTACTGAAAGGTGGTCGCTTCCTTCTGCAGCGTCCATCTGGTGCAGTGCCAGCCACACTGACACATTTGAGACCACCAAAAGAAGCCAGCGAGCGGAAGAACATTCCAAGTATGAACAAACATGAAGAGAAGAAGGACTTGGATCGAGAAATTCTGGTTGGCAGGAGTGGTTGATGTTGGAGTCCTCGATGTTCTTGACAAGAAAGGCGTGGATTTCCTGGGTGGGATTGGGTTCCAGTTCTGAAGCAACAGGGCCATGTTGGACCTCTTTGGACGAAGATGCTGTGCACAGCACTTAAGCCAAGCCATGCCTGCCACCGGTTGATGGAACGGTCCAGTCCGTGTTCCGGCACGGTGTTTCTGCAAGCTGCAAGGTTTGTCTTCCCGCTCTGGGCGATCCGTGGAATGCCGTGGATCCGTGGACCCAGGCGAACGCGTTTCTCATGTTTGATCACCTGCAGAAAACGAGCAAGTGACGCCTGTGCAACCGACAACTTCCGGGAGTTGATGGCTTAATGGCCAGTTTTCAAGTCCAGAGAATTGAGTGTTGGCAGTTTTTGGTGGTTGGTCCGCAAAGAAGAATGCACTGAATCATCCGCCTGGCGTTGGGCCAGGTACTTGCCCAGGCGCGCGTTTTAGATGTGGGAAAAGGCGACAATCTTTTCGTTTCAATCTGTGAAGGTTTGAACAGGGCCGTCAAGCGTCCAATCTTGTCTGTTCAAAATGTTCAAATGCAGAGGCGTCTTTTTTGGATGCAGAGATCCATCGCATTGCTATGGCAGTGCGGCAATATGCCACTGGCTCAGTGAGGAAGCACTGGCTCAGAAGTTGTACGTGGATGATATGACAGGGTTATTGGAAAGCTGGAACATTCACAACATGATAGTGAGATTTGATACACTTTGCATCCTTTCAGCTGTTTCACTGCATTCAATGGCATGAGTCTCAGTACCTGAACTGAGTTCTGCAGAGAAGTTCCAAGGAAAAAGGCGGAAGATGATCCGGATTCAGCAGCAACGCGCCACAGCAGCGCCGAAAGCACGCGGGCAACGATCCTGCGTCCCAACGCGTTGCACATGACTTGTTACGATACAAAAGGGTTGGGATTGAACGCTCGACTGCAGTTGTGAAAGTTGAGTAAGACTTTTGTGGGAGCTACCTATGGTGTTTTTCTATTTTTTGGTATTGCGTGTGAAATTGATTGAACCATTCCGTCAGTTTCAAAGCTTGATCCTGACTTTCTCTTCGTGGGCATCTCATGTAATGTAGCCTGCTTCCATGTGGTATTGAATGTTGCCACGGGCTGGTAAGCTCTTTCTTACCTTTCTCCTGATTTCAATTCTCAGACTTGTATCATTTCTGTGGCATTTTGTTGTTTCTTCCTGTCACTTGATTATCGGTCGCTGATTGCGATGACCAAACCTTCTCAGCAAACAAGACCACCAGACACATCGCCATAAGGAGAAAGACCGTTTTTGCTGCGAGCCATCGCCCAGTCTCAACTTCTACATCCACTGAAGCCGAGTCTCACCCACTTAAGCCTCCTGTACTAGTGTATGGCGTTCCTTTAAGAAGACCCAAGCAGCTAAGCTTTGAGATTTTCAATTTTAGTAGAGAACTGATCATGAACATCATTCTCTTTTGTTTTTCTTTGTTTGCTCTTCGTTCGTCGACTTACTTGTTTCTCTCTCTCTCTCTCTTTTTCACCACCATGAATCCCTTTCCGAGGCAACCGTGCGGTCACAACTCTCGCCACGGGTCTCCCGACTCGTCTCATCAGTTGCCACAACTGCCTCCATGGACTGGGCACCGGCCTATGCGGACACATCTACACAAACATATCAGTCCCAGAAACCTTGTGTTTGCATTTCTTTTTCGGGTCGTGCCATTTTAAGATGCACCCAAACCATTGGAATTTGTGCCGGCTGATAGCAGCGTTGTGAGCCTTTTCCTTTTGTCGTTACAAACCAGATGCCAATGCTGTATTATTTGTTGACAAAATGTCAAGCGACAGCTGAAGCAAAAGGACTATTCTTATTGAGGCAATTGTATGTGTGTCCAAGATTCTAGTCATTGCAATTGGACAGCGCTGTGGACATGCGATGCCAGTTGCGTGCCTTTCCCTGAGCTCAGCTGGCTCAAAAGGTCGACGCAAAAACATGGCTCAGCGTAGCAAATGTACAGGACGCTAGTGGCTTAGTGGACCAAAAACAGGTTAAACTGTTTCTGTGTTCTCCATGCGTTTACTTTATGATGCTAAAAGCCACGTAGTGAAGCCGCCATCATCTTCGTTCTCTAGCTCTCCGGCACCTCGCCGCGATGCCCCAAAGTTCTCGCCTGTCAAGGCAGATTCCGCAAGGAACGACCTGCACTCGAGTTGTTTGCTTGGCTGTTGCCGCATTTTTACTGACGCTTCCAATTGCAGCAGTTGTTGTGCTGATTATTGTGCTCGGCATTGTTCTGTCGCCCTTCTCCATAGCATTCGTTATTTGTTGTATTCCTGCATTGCCGCAGCTTATTGGTGCACCCCTGTTGCAGGTGGCAGTGGCCCTTTTGTGCATGCTCTGGTTCAGTGTGTACTTATTTTGTGTTGTTGGCTGGCCGTACATTGTGGTATTTTGGCTGGGACCATGGAGTCCGACTGCAGTGGCCATTGGGCATTGCACATCCATTATTGTCCTCATAGGAACCGTTTACATCATAGCAAGCTTAGTGCGGCGAAAAGATGCCGACTTGAGAAATGCAGACCTGCAAATTCGTTCAAGCGAGATCGCAGTGCTCGAGTCTTCGCGGCTTTGGTATATTTATCTCATTTCAATTCTGCTGGACTGGTGTCCTTTAGCACACCTGACATCAAGCTGCCACCATCAGTTCAAGATTTTCTAAACATCTTCTTTGCTTTGGGTCGTTTTGCACTTCCCTTCTTGCCACAGGAGGTTACCTTATTGGTGGCTTTTGTCGCTGCCAATACAATGATGTGTGCTGGCCCCATGTTTTTCTTGCTCCTTTCTGCAGGCCCAATCTTTAGAACCCTTGTCACAAGCTGGATTCATCCAGCCCGGACTGTTCTAATCCAGCCATTCAAAACACGACGTGGTCAACTTTTGCTGGAGCTATGTTGTCCTTGCAGATCAGTCGTTCGATATAGCCGCAATCTCCGTCAGTCAATTTCGAAACGTCGCTGGCGTGAGGCAGCCCATTTGTTGAAAAACAAATATCCTCACATGGGTGGGACTCTGGTCCACATTCTGGATGCGGCAGATGTTAAGAAGTGGCAAAAGGAGATCTCAATGAGTTTGGTCATGTTTACAAGTCTTTTGGTTGGCGTCGTTTCTGCGAATCTGCGAGTGATGGCGTGTTTTGAAAAAGCTGATACTGATGGACATATTAATATGTTTCTGGCTGTTGACCCTAACATGCAGTGTTGGACGCCCACTCACAGTGTCCTTGCGCTGACAGCAGGTTCTTTTTTGACAGCGTTCCTTCCTGTAGGATTGCTGATGCAGTTGCTGCTTGAACAATATGGTGTCAAGACACACCGTTGGTTTACCATGGTAGAACGACCGTTGAAACTTCTGACCGTGGGAGTGGCAATACAGTGTGAAGCCCTGAAGTGGACACATGTCCGCTTGGCTGTGGCTTCGGCAAGTGCTGCTGGAATAGCAGTGACATGTCACTCACTATGGAGTTGCAACAATGCAGGATTGAACAGGCTTCGGCAGTTGGCCTGGTGGTCTGCCACCATTAACTCACTATCTTCTTGGATACATTTTGAAATGAGCGATGCCGCTGGATACATCGGTATTGCTTGCTTCGTGGTTGGTCATATGATTTTGGCAGTAGTTGCATTCTCTGATGTAGGAGCAGACCATCTATTTACAAAAGCATTTCCAATGCGAAGGCTGCGGCGTTTCACTCGCCTCTTGATTTTGCTGGTCATAGCAGTGTCTGCTTCAATTGCCGGAGTCCTTCCGCAGCTCCTGGCGGTCAATACAGGTGCCTATTTGGAAGACGATTTGAATGTCAGTCTTATCAGTGACTCTTATACTGTCATTACAGACTCCTGTGCGATCTTTGTCCGAACCACAAACTGCTCTGGATGTGATGAGACCCCTGCGGGATCACCCAGCTGGTTTGCAGAGGGTAAGGCTCGAGGCAGGATAAGAATCTGGAGCCCGGGAACCTTCGACCAGAATTTAAGTGAAGCTGATATTGTGATTCTTGGAACAGACCTACAAGCCTGTGAACTTTGGTTGCTGGTGCCACACAGTGGTACCTTCTCTATTACGTGCAAGGGCGAATGCACGTTGCACGCCAATGGGGTGTTTGCCGGGAACTTAGCCATTTGTAGTTGAACATCAAGAAGGCTTTTGCAGTAAGAGCACAGCACATGCAAACGAGCATAAGAACGGGCTGGGAACGGGCTGCAGGGCAATGGGCTGCAAGTGATGGACTAGCTCTCGTGGTCAGTTGTTTCGTGGTCATCTCACGCTTAACAAGCTCCCGCTCCTTGATGGATGTTTATGGCAAGTAGAGGCCATGGATGAATGGCTCAAAATTGCTAGTAGTGTGCATGCCCAAGCTTGTCCAAACTGCACATCAAACCTCGCGACGATCACAAAGAAGCAAACGAGCCTTGGCCTTCAATGCTTATTTTGCCAACTCCAAAAAGCTATGACTCGCGGACTCCCAGCAATAACGAGTTGCAAATGAACCCAGAATAAAGGGATTTACACTCCACTCGAAACACTTCATTGTTGAGAAATGTTGAGAAACAGTGGGCAAGTGAATTCAGAAGGGTCCGAGGAGAGAATGCAGGCAGCTAGAGGCTAGAGCCACGAAAGGTTGAAGGTATGATCTAGAAGGAGTAGTATGGCTAGAAGGAGTAGTATGGCAACGACGAAGGTAAAGATCCTGTGCACCCCAGAGATCACGATGCAGATGGCTCGGCATCAGGGAGACATGCAGATGAGATACATGAAATGGACGTGGAAGAAGAGGTAGATGATAGGTGGATGAAGAGGTGCTTAAAGATCATCTTGAAGTAGCAATGAGTGCAGACAAGCGTGTACGGCAGACTATAGAATGGATTGTGCAGCATGGGCAAGGTAAGCGAACGAGACACGACTCATTCAAAAGGTGTACTCTCAGGAGGCCATGAGGTCAACGAGGCAAGTCAAGCCTCTACGCGACTGTGACAGGTAGAGACACGAACTAAATGAAGACTGCTTAATGGCACCCGACATAAAAGCCAGGCTTGCTGGGACTGCTTGCTTTCCCTGTGTCTCCTCCCGCAGGAGCCCTTCACGTAGAGTGCATCAGATCAACAGTTGCAGCTTTATCCGGTAAAGCAATGCCACTCCTCAAGGTTAACGTTTACCTATGGGCCATTGGTGAGCATGAACAACGACTTTTCAAATAAAGCATCCAACTTGTTTCACACAAACTTATTGAAACTCATGTGTCGCGCGCACACCGGCACCAACACCACATGTTTATAAGTAGAAGTCACCAGCAGGAATCTCAGCCAGAGCAGGTTTCTGCGTATTCACTGTCCATTCCGGAAAGCTGAATGTAGCGTGTACTGATTGACAAGGCTGTCGCGCCGTGAGGCTTGCATTGCATAGGCCTGCCATGATCGATTATGCAAGACGCTGCGCAAATGGACTTGACTGGAGTTAGTCCAGCAAGCCCTCAAGAAAGCCTAGGCAAGCTAGAGGAAATGCGATTGCTTGCAGCGACTGCTACCATTGTGCATCTTTTGTGTGTGCGACTAATTTTTGCAAACCAACAAGGATACATTCAATGCAACCGCTGCCGGTATCTTGGACATGTCTGCCAACTTGCACCTGCTGCGCTCCTTCACATTCCAAGTGTCAGAGGGCAATCTATGGGGGCAACTGGACGTGGCAAGCGAAGATGCGATGCTCAACATCGAGACTGGAAATGGAGATGTTTCAGTTTCACTCCGTTCAGAGTATGCACATATTTGCCCATTCTCTGGCAATCGGAGGCAACACGCCTGTCTCTATTTGCAAAACGAGAGTACTAGTCTGGGGACACTCTGCAATGCGAATCTTTCTGCCAATGGCCAGGTCATATTGCGGGGTATTGCATCACAACGAGAGCTGGAGAGCGTGCAACTTCCTGAAGGCATTGTTTTTCACAATCAGACACTCGATGCTTTTGATGCAATGGGGACGGCAGTCCAAGGCACCTCCTATGTGGTATTAACTTCGGGCACTCCTCACAGAAGCGCATTTCTCAAACCGCGAGAAGCAGTTCGATATGTGGTTCTACCCTCACAAAGCTTTGCAGGTGCTTCTTTCTATGTCCAACATGTTCTTGAACGCTTCGGAACGGATTTAAAACTTGATTCCTCCGTAGAAGCGTTAAGACTAGACCTTGACAATCACACCAGGGGGGTGGCAAAGCTTGTGGCACATTTTGCTGTTCAGGGTCAGAGGGCAATGAAATGGCCTTTCACTGTGGAACCAAACATGCAGGAAAGCGGATAAGGATTGAACGTGAATCTATCAAGAAATTCAGTTTTTTTTTGTACATTAATGCATTGTGGTCGTAAGAGGTGCGCTTATCGAATCAACCACTCAAAGACACTGAAGGACATTCAGAGTGCCCTTAAGTGTCTTTGAGTGTCCTTGAGTGGCTGGTCTGCTGTTTGCTCATGAGTGTCCTTGAGTGTGCAGACTTAAGAAGAAGAAGAAGAAGAAGAAGAAGAGGAAGAAGAGCAGTTTTTGAGAAGAAGCAGACGTAAGCAGATGAAGAGTTTATAAGAAAAGGAAGGCCTAAGAGTCTAAGACGAATAAGAATAGTTCTCAAGAAGACATGTTTTTTTGTTAACACGTGGAAGAAGAATCAGAAGAAGAAGAAAAATAATAAGAAGAATAACCAGTAAGAAAAGGAAGGCAATAGAAAAGAATAACGTTATATAATGAATTAACAAGAACAGGAAGACTCAAGAAAACAATGTTTTTTAAAAAAACAGTCTACTCTTGGGGTTCTCTCTTGGGAAAAGAGACGCTGGCCACAGTGCGTGTTGTCCTCCTGCTGTCCTATGGGCATGCTCCTGGTGTCCTCCTGCTGTCTCTTGGGCGCACTGGCAAACCCTGTCCTCCTCCTGTCCTCCTGGTGTCCTCCTCTTATGACATACTGGCCATGATAGCTATGGGTTGCTCGGGTCTTGTCCAGGCCTTGTCCTTGTCCAGGTCCTTTCCCTTTCTCCACCGCCCTGTCCGGGTATTCGTGTGGCTATGAATGCAACAGTGGCGCAGAGTTTCCAATTGATATCATCTTCGGATTTTCTTATGACATATCTGCATCTTTAGTTAAATATGCATCAGGTTTTGGAAGGCTTGGGTTTGGATTGTTCGTCTCACTAATTAGACTCGCCTTCATCTTTTGCCGGCAGCGGGGAGCCTCACTGGACTTGCTCATCGACCGTATAGCCATGACCTCGTCATTCGCCCAGTTGGATTTCCCAGTTTAGCATGGGAGCGTGCTATGTGGGACTCTGGTCCCCTCGGCGCGGGTTGCGCCTGATATGCGGGAGCCTCCACGGTCTGTCGCTCAGCCGGGGGGCCAAGGTTGGTGTTGGATCTCCAGCACGGAAGCCCAGATCCGCCAGGCTTCGAACTCGTGCCCAATCAAGCCGCTGTAGCCAACAGCGGGACATGGGTGTGCGTGGCCAGGTCAACTCCTGGTCGCGGCAGCAAAGGCACAGACTAAGCACGCTAGTCGACGCGAGTGTCACCCACTCCACGCCTTAAAAGCCAGTTTGGCCCAAAAGGCACTTTGAGCCAAAATGTTAAACCCAGAGAGTGGTGATGGGGCGTTGGGCCCCCACATCCGACATGAGATCGAAGAAGAATGGGCCGCTTGGGTCACCCCGCATGTCGCCAACTCGGCTCGCCATCAAGGCATAGGCCGCGTGAGACGGGGATCCGCGCACTGGGCTTCAACACGGCGCCGCATCGATGGGCTCCTCCGCGGCGTTGTCCCTGTTCCATCCTTCCTGACTTTGGCGACCCGATTCCCTTGAATAGCCGGGCCCACATTTTGTTTTCCTTATGGCAAGTATACCGACATTAAAACTTGCATGTACTCTGACATCTATTCCGCGAAACATCGCGAAACTATTTAGCGTATTTTCCACATCCTTTCTATCATAAGTTCTGATATCCTCTCCACTTTGGCATGTCCCTTGACAGTCTTACTGAGAAACCTTCTGACATTCTTTCACTTTCTGGCATATCTTCTGTCATTTTTCTGACAACTTGTCCAGCGTTCTATCTGCCATATCTTGTTGCGTGATTGTGTCTTGCGTGTATCTGGCATTCTACATACCACATCTTTTGACACCCTTTCCGTCATTCTCTGGCATATTTGCTGACATCTCTTTTGGCGTTCTACCTGGCATATCTTCCAGCATTCTATCAGGCCTATCTTCTGCCGTTCTATCTTCTGACATCCTTTCTAGCGCATCTTCTGCATACATACGGGCTTAACCCTTACAGACATTTCTATCGGGCATATCTTCTGATTCTTTTTCTGGCGTATCTTCTCGCATTCAAGCTGGCAAATCTCTTGGCTTTCTAACCGACCTTCTTTCTGGCGTATCTTCTGGCACTCTAGCAGGCATATCTTCTGTTGCTTATTCTAGCGTATCTTCCCACTTCTTTTTGGCATGTTTTCTGGTATTCTAAGTGAAAATCCTGTGATGTGATATTCTACCTGGCTTCTTTCTGGTGTATTACAAGTGCCGGCAGATCTTTTGGGATTCTTGGTAGTGTGCAGCCCAGACTTGGCTGGTGACGTGTCACGCTCTCTATGGTGCGTGACCTGGCGCTCTCTATTGTGTGCAGCCCTGTGGTTGCCAATCTCAAAGTCAAAGCAGAACTGAAAAACTCGCGGACTAAGTTTACACAAGCAGCCTCTGGTAGATTTTAGTTGATACAGCTGTAAATTCATTCTTGAAATTTGTGACTATTTACTGCCCATTGGGGTCAACTACAGTTACAGGTGCATTGTTGGTTGATTTGTTCAAAGCCCTAGATTCTATCACATGCAGTGTTCGCGTGGCCGGCAGATATTTAAACTGTGTGGACGTTGAAGGTATCTCGCCTTGGCTATTGTCATTGGCATCACTCAGATTGTTTCCAATGTATTCTGCAGAGTTACCGCTTCGCACATACGGATGTGGAACACCTTTGCACACTGCCCAGCACCTTGCATTACATTTTCCTGACAGACCTGTTGTTCTCCTTGCGTATGGCAGCCCTGCAACAGTGAACGTGTCCTCTTTCTCTGGTCAGGGTGACTTGGCATGGTGGTTTTTGCAAGGTCAAAGTTTCGATCAGGTTCGGAACAGTGACATGATGTGGATGGTGTTGATCATTGTGTTCAGTGCACTTATATTTCTTTCAGCGAGTGTTGCAGCAATCAGAGCACTTTTGGTTGTTGTTCGAGCATTATTGCGCCAACTGCGGAAGACTTTTTTATGCAAGTTTCACCAGTGCAACTATACGTGCCGTGCGAACAGGCGTGCATGGCTTCTGCGAACTCAGATTTCTGAAATCGCTGTTGTGAAGCGAAACGATGACGCAAAGGGCTTTGCTTTGCCGGACAATGGCTTGTCAACTGCGGCTGCTCTGGTATTGTTTGAATGCTTGGAAAGCTCTGAGTGGCAAGTGCTTAAAGACATGACTATACGTTTGGAGAGTGAGGGTGCCAGAGATGCTGTCCGGAAAGCTTTGATCGAAGATACCTTGGTTTTGCCCGGCATGCCTGCCCTTACAAAGCAGGACCGAGAGATTCTGAGGCTGATCAGATCCATTCTCAAAGAAAAGATCGAACCTGGTTTTGAAGCCACAGAGAAAGTCTCAAGGTGCTGCCCTGCAGGTCTTGCCATCAAAACCGTGGGCATGCAATCGTGCATAGCAGCACTGGGACATAGGAATCAAGAGGTTCAAGTTGCAGCTGCCATGGTGGTTTTGAGCCGCAGGGCGGAAGAAACCGATGCTGAGAACCTTGGCGTGGCCGCTGCAGAAGTTCTTGTTTGTGAACTCTTGGAAAGCGGACAAGCGGAGCGCTGTATGCCACTTGCGGATGTGTTGGGAACATTTTATTCGCACATGATTCTGGATGGCAACAGCAGTGAGTGTGGTTCCGGCTACCTTCATCCTTTTGGTGATTCATCAGTCATTCCATGGTCAGGCCGTACCAAAACTGCAATGTCGCAGTACCAGACACACCGCTGCACAACTGCCTTCAAGCACAGTACTTGGAGAATTCCTGACATGCAGCAACCTTGGATACGCAGCTGCACTACTTCTTTGAAGCACGAATCTTGGAGCATTCGACACAAAACTGTCCTGCTCCTGGGAAAACTATTGGAACATATTGTTAACTCTCTCGTTCGTGTAGTGCAAGATCCTGAGAATGAAGCCCGCATCAATAGGACGAAGCTGATTGATGTCCATTCATGGGTGGAACTCCTCACTTCCTGTCTACATGAATCAGCTCTTCGAGATGAGAAGGACGAAGTACGCAAAGCTGCAAGCATAGCGTGTGTAGCATGTCGCACAGCCCTTATGAAGCTCGAAAGCAGTCTGATGTTGAAGCCCGACCTTCAATCAAGCTTTCCTTGCCCTGAGTCACCCGACGCCTCCTCAGCAATTGCTTCACTGAGTTCGAATGCCAAGTGTTGGGAGACTCGATGGGCCGCAACACTTGTGCTTGGAAAGTGGGTAAAAAGCATTCTGAAGTCGCACAAGAATGCGATTTGCTTGGGCCAAACAAAGCCGAAGGACGAGGTTGCATTACTTGAATCTGCCATTTTGGCATTGGTAGAGGCTGCGAAGGACAGGCGAGAAGAAGTAAGGCGAGGTGCCGTCGAGGCCCTTGGATCATGTCTAGATGTGACCAATCAACTTGATGTCGAGGTGTTGAAGGCTCTCACCATCGAGAATGCTTCTTGCCCTCCTGACAGCGCTGCTTGCCAACTTGTTGGCTCCATGCGCCGTATGAAGATCGTGATATTGCGAGGCTGCCTAAAATGTTGCTTCAAGGCCTTAAGAGACAGAGATAAGAGCACTCGAAACGGAGGCACAGAGCTCCTTCCAAAAGCAGCAATCGGGTTACTCACCATTGCGCTGCAACGCCCTGGAATGGCAAATCAGGATGATGATGTGCTTTCATTGCTTAAATCCGCCATCTCCATACTTGGCACTCGCCGAGCCAGATACTCAGAAATGATACAGGGCGTGATCCAGGCTTTTGGATTGTGTGTGAATGCTCTTGACGACAAATTGGATGAGAGTGCACTGGCAAGTCTAATGGCGATGGCTGGTGAACACGACAAAGTCATTGGCACTGATTCTTCCAAAGCCATTCTTTCACTGGCTGTCATGAAAGCTTCAGTGCTTCAATGCTGCACTGCTTCAATTTTGCAGGACGACCGGTGCATGACTCCGTTGGAAGCTACAGTTTGGCTTGGAAAAACAATTGTCAAGCCACTCACCGTAGAAGCTCAAGACTCCGACGCGCTGAACAAGGCACTTTCCTTACCTGAAGCGAGCGTTTCATTGCTGAAGGCTGATCAGTTTGTTTCTGACTGCCGTGATCAACGTGCCCATTCACCAACGGCTTTGCTGGGTTCCCTGGCAGCAGTGCTACAAGGATGCTGCACACGCAGCTGCGTCACGGCTCTGAAGCAGAACATATACTCAAAACCAACTGGCCAGTTCATTCTAGAACCATTGAAGCATGTGGAGCATATTGTTAACTCTCTCGTTCGTGTCGTGCAAGATCCTGAGAATGAAGCCTGTATCAATGCAAGGAAGCTGATTGATGTGCATTCATTGGTGGAACTCATTCTTCTGCAGCTACTTTGTGCGCTTCAACATTTGGATAACGGTAATAGCCCCGCCGTGAACAAAGCCCTGAGAATCTTCTGCGATGCCCTAGAGAAACTTCTGGAAGGTGTAGTTGCGAACAGCGCCGACCTAACGCTTGCTCGAGCTTCCGAAACTCCTGTGCCGTCAGGTGATGTGGCAGATTCAATAATTCAATGCTGCCTCCAAATTTCCGTTGCAGGATTGAAGCACCAGCATTTGGAGATCCAACAACAAGTCAAGTATTTGCTTGGAAAGTATGCAGAAATTGCTCTCAAATCACTGACAAAAGCACTCTCTGTAGATGCAGGGAAGCTGAACTACATGGATGGGTTGTTGAAATTTGCCATGTCCACCACGTCTGCGCTATCGAAGATACTTGCAGACACGAATTCCGACGTTAGGCGAGCCGCAACCAGGGCCTTTACGCACATGTTGGATATTCTCGAGAACTTTTTTGAACGCGTGTTGTTCCAGGAGTCTTGCACCTCATCATGTGCCGCCAGAGTTGGAAGACTCAAAGGCTGCTTTCAAGCCTTGAAGCATATCTTGAGCAAAGACAACTCTGGAGATGAAGCGAGGTGGGCAGCCGCTTGCATGCTTGGGAATGTTGTGGAGCGCAGCGTCGAGCTGCTCACTCTTGCCGGGCAAGATGTGAGGGCAAAAGTCATTGAAGCTGATGCTCAGCTGGACAATGATGTTCTTATTAAATCTGCAGCTGGTGCCTTGAAACTTGCTCTTGACACAGAAGCAGAGGTGAGACAAGAAGGTATTGTTTCCTTTGGATATCTTTGGGATGAACTTGGGAAACTTGAACATTCAGCAGCCTTGGCCGTTTCCTCACAAGGATCAGTGAAAGATGTAATACTTGAAGGCTGTGCTCGTGTCTTGAAGCGGAATGGTGCGAGGGCTCAATTGGCAACTGCCGAACTCCTAGGAGTATTCGCTACCAAAAGGCTCAATGTCGCACAGCGTTCAGAGATCCTTTCATTGTTTAAATCTGAGATTCCAGCATTAGTCAAAGCTCCGACCGAGAAGGATTTTGATGCAAGGCAAAGTCGGATCAAGGTCTTGCGGTTCCTCTGGGATTTGCGTGCAACACTTGACAGAGATGTGGTGTCGAACGATTCCAATACCTTACTAGATGGAGCAAACACTGCTATTCTCGAAAGCTGTGCTGAGATCTTCAAAGGGAACTGTGTGGAAAGATTGGCAGCGGCAGAACTCTTACCAAAATTGGCTGTGGAGGCCCTCACTGTTGCCCAGCGTTCACACCTGCTTTCATTCATTAGAGACAATGTTCCAACTTTTTCCCAAGCTCTGACTGACGAGGATTTCGATGCAAAGCAACGTTGGATCAAGGTGTTGTGGTTGCTTTGGGATTTGCTAGCAAAACTTGAGAGAGATGAGGGGCGGAGTGATGCAGCCACCACAAATTTGGCCCTTGCGTTGAAAGCCGATACGGCACCAGATGTCTTAAAATCTCAAATACGGGACAGCTGCTTGCCAACCTGTTTGGCAAGTTTGAAAGACGAAGGTCTTCGATTCGGGGCTGCAGTACTCATGCTAAAATTTGCAGAGCATACGATGGCATCGCTCACCAGTGCCATGCAAAATCCTGAGAGCAGAGGGCGTGTGAATACTTCCTCAAAGCCTGAGTTGGATATTCTGGAAGGCATCGTTTCAAGACTTTCAGAGCTCTTCTCCACCGGCTCCAAAGACCAGATTGTGATCAAAGCAAAGGTATTTGAGCAATTGCATCATTTGATCCTGATGGCCGCCAATCTTTCTTCTAATTCTGATTGCGCCGGCCGTTTAGAAAAGATGATCGCTCTTGTTTTGGAGGAAGCTGATGACGGGAGGAAGAAACTCATCACGAAGTTGTCTGAGGAATTGAGTTTGGAAGATTTGGAGTCCGACATACGATGGGCAGCTGCCTTGGAGCTTTGCAACATGGGGCAGCCATTCGCAGAGCCCATACTCATAAGTCTTTTGCAAAGCTACCTGAAAGATCCGGAAGGTCGTATGAAGAGGCAAAAAAGACATTATGTAACTGCAGAAGAATTAGCGGAAGGACCAGTAGATACAGGAGATTCAGAAGGACCTGAGAAAGAAGACTTGCTTTCAATTAGAACGAAGAAGGACATGGGGAAAGCAAAGGAATTTGGGGAAGAAGAATTGCTTTCATTTCTGCAAGGTGGAGTCTCGGAAAGTGGGTCTGAAGCTGAGATTCGTATCGCTCAATCAGTACATGCGCTTGCCAACTCCGTGGCGTCAGCAAAAGGAGCGGACAAAGCAGCGAGGGTGGGCAAGGCGCTCGAGCTTTTTCTCCAATTCATTGGAGCAGAGAACTCCGTCACACTGCAGAAGCTTGGTTTGGATGGAGTCCAAAGAATTGGCCACCAGGGCTTACCAGTCCTCATGAACTTGCTGGAAGAAGGTAACCCGGAGCAGCAAGCAGCCGCAGCAGTTGGCCTGGGGGTGGTAGCGAAAGATTCGATCTCCGTTGAGTCCGCGGAATTCGAGAAAGTCAACCCCTTTCAAAGATCTGTGTCCGAGCGACAGACTCCCAACTCCGTGAAACTCCTGCAGGATTTCATCGAAGAAAAGCTGTATGGTATGCACCCAGCTTCGCGCGCTAATCTGACTACTTCCATGCGAGTTGTTCAGCCAGGACAAAGCAGTGCAAAGAGTTGGCTTGTGACTTACTGGTATCATGCTCTGCGGCTAGTTGTGGATTTGCCATCGCCTTGGACACTAGTGGCCAGCGCCGCAGCATTTGTCCTCTTTAGCTCCCAGCATCCCTTGGCCGAACTGCTCAGCCATCCACACACTTTGGTGCGATCGCATCGTCACACGCAGTGGGGGTTCCATGTGCAAGGCACCGGCCTGCTGCACAGAAAGATCCAGCTGAGACATTCATGGGAGTCGTGGGTCCAGTGGTTTCGTCGAAGCTCGGCGCTGAAGGAGGCTCCCTTTGAACAAGTCCTCAGTCTGGATGAAGAGCAACGCTTTTGTGCTGCGCTGCAGGCGTTCCAATTGCTCACCCGTTTGGAGGTTGTTCCGAAGAGCGACTTAGCTGCTTCGACCTTCGCTGCTGTCTTTGCACGCTTCGGTCTGAAGGTTCATCGAAAGGACGGCCAGTTGGTTCTTGTGTCCGATGGCCGACGACCACGACTTCTCAACGTTGAAGCAATTGAGAGAATCGTTCACAGAGGATTCTTTCCTGAGCGATTTCATGCAACTTCTCCAGTTCTCTGTGTGCTACGACCTTGGTGGCTTTTGGTGGACATACTGGTGGTTCTGTTGCAGGTTGCAATTTGCATCTTGTTGATGCTACCACCGTTAGCGTGGTTCAGTATTTACGAATTGGCTCGCGTGCCATATTTCCCAATGTCACCGGTTGACAGCCTTACAGCTCTTCATTTCGGGCCACGCTTTGCACAGCTCTCCGAGAGGCTTTTGTTGTCTTCTCCAGTGTTGACCTGCACAAGTGCCATCTATGCAGCTGCTTTGTTTATGTCATTGGTCTATGCCTATTGCACGGAAAAGCTACCGTTGGCACCCTTTCCCATCTTGCAGGCACTGACCAGGAATGAGAGATGCGGTGAAGATCTGATGCATGACCAGCCAACGTGTCAGCGGCGGTGCTATGTCATGGTTGCCGTCATGCACGGAATACCGTGGGTGGCATTCTTTCTATTTTTTGCCCAGGCCACCGGATGCAGTGCCTTGTTTCTCTGTTGGCTCGGCTTCGGTGTGGTTGTGGAGCCTGCACGATTTGTACCACTGGTCTCAGCTCTAGGCCAGGATTGAGCTGTTTTTTTTGGTGCGTATGCCACAAGTTGGATGATCAAGGATTATAACGATAAGTCTTGTCCCATAGCATTCATCCAATCCAAGAATTAGTTGTTCAATCATGAACTCTGAACATTCTCCACGTTAATATCATGTTTAAGCAGTGGGTTTGGTTTGGTGTAGCGCTTTCAAAGGAGGGGTTTGTGCGCTCCTTGATCTTGAGACGAGCTCCGCATGTCGAGAGCCCAGCGCCCTGCTCCAGGCAGTTTCATTTTTGCAGTGGCTGCGCGTGTTCGTGGCTTGCTGACTTGGCGCCGGAGCCTGGCGAAAAGCATCCAGGAGATCTTCCAAGCCTCTACTGCAGTACTTTGGGTCAACCTGATGGAAAGAATGAAGATCGATGTGGAGTCTCCCAGCTATCAACGCCTATTGCAGGGTATGGCCAGTGACATGGACCTGTTCGAGTTGTTGGCACAGGGAAGTTCGAGTCTATGGCGATCGCAATTGGAGAAGTTCTTGGCGCCGATCATCGATCACCAAGCCTTTGAGATGCTGGTGAACGACATCATCCATGCGCAGGAGAGGGTGCTGGTTTTGCCGTTGAATTCATTAAGTTAGGATATCCGTGTTCATTCCGCTCAACCACACAGTGGAGTGGGGTGTACTCTCAAATTCACTTCCAGGTTCTTGTGGTTCAAGCAGAAACTTAAGGCAACGTGCTTCTCGTACGAGCAAACACACCGTCTCAAAATCCACAAGTGCCTTGAAATTTTGAGTTTTGCAGTGTTCTGCGGGCACATTCAATCAGCTGTGGATAAGGTATGCTGGGCCGTCAACGGCCATGCCATAGAACCATTTATATAGCAATGACCTGAACGGAGTTTGCTGCCGGTACGTGCCGTAGCATCGCACTTTCCCACCCACTGGGTGGGTTAAGTCAGAAGCATACACTCCCTGGAATCATCATGGAAGTGGATGGCATGGCCCCTTAGATCATTTTCCTCTACTTACAGGTGGTTTTCCACTTCCATGCTGATTCCAAAGAGTGCAATTACATGCAATTACTTTCAAGAGTGTCCCCTGACTGTAGGGCAACGCAGATCAAGATGTTCAGCTATCCCGGAGCACCTTTGGAGAAATCATGGAAGCCGTTCGAGAGTTCTTGATCTCATCCATGCTACGGAAGTTGGGCTTCAGTTTCGCAAGCTTGGCTTTGCGCATGAAGTACTTTGTCTTCGTGGCCCTGTAACTTGGCTCAGGAATGGCCGGGAGGATTGAGCATCGCCTCCATTGGGCTGTCCAGACAGCGATTGAGCATCACCTCCATTTACCGTAGCTGGAGGGTACTGTACCCACTGTACATGGTAGATGGGGCGCATCGGTCGTATTCCATGGACCGGTTTCATTGTTGCTATCACCGTGGCCACCGTGGCCCCGGGGCTGTCAGAAGTCTTGTCGCACTGTCAGAAGCTGAGGATCCTATTTGGTTTTCTGGCAGTGCTCTCTCAGCTCTATCCGCTGGAAGCCAATGTGAGTACCATCCTTGGAGGGATTGCTCCCATCATTTTGGGCATTTTGCTGCAGAAACCAGGACACATAGACTTGTTGACATTGCGCTTTTTTTTGGGGGGGTTATGTCAAGGCAGACAAGTTTTACATCCAGAATACTCAACCCTTTTGGTGAATCTGTTGACTTTTCCTAGTTCAATGTTGCGGCGCGCATACCTCGACTGGTTGGCAGTTCTTTTTGAGCAATATCTTGAAAAGAAGCAAAGCCGAACTGGACCCTACGAGATTTGTACTTTGCGGGAAGCTCCAAACTCTGTGGGTTTCACGGACCCCCTCGAGACGTGCAACGTGCTCAAACTCCCAGCAGCTGGAGCAGCTGTTTTGTGATTCTTTGCCTCGTTTCGCAGTTCCGTTTAAAGCCTGCCAGGACAGCCCCGAGTGCCGGCAGACCTGAAACATGCCTTTGAAGAGATGCTGAAGTCACTCGTGCTGGGCTGCCAGGCTCCGGTGCGTCGAAGCGGTGCCGTGGTGCGGTGCCGTGGTGCGGTGCCGTCGAGCGAACAGTTTGAGTCGTTCGTGTCGTTCGTTTCAGGTCGTTCCCGGAGTTGTCCGGTGGTTTTTCCTTCCAACAAAAACATCCAGAAGGTAATTCATGAAGGAAAGTTGCGTGAACCAATCAGGCTTTTCATACCCTTTTGAGATCGAGGGTAGGCATGAGCTCTTGGAAGTACCTTGCCTTTGTAGAGGCAATGCTGGTAGAGCTTCGCGAGCAGAAGCAGAACATTCTGGATTGGCTTCGCGAACTGCGCATCAATGACCAGTTTGTCCAGGCGGGAGGGCGTAAGTCAAGATTCAGACCCGTGGGAAAGGCAGGCCTAGGGTGCAATCTGTTTCGGTGGTTGATCGCCGGTGGTTGCATAGATATCTTGCTAGTAAAAAAGCATCAGCGCGTTTGTAGGTTCATAAGGGCCCCGTGGACCTTTTCTGCTGACATTTGCTTTAATCTGCTAGTCCTTGTTCTGGGCTGCGAGCGCACGGGAACATCAAGTGTCAAGCAGAGCCCCCTAAGCTGAAAGGCAAATGTGTTTTCATGTTGACACTCTTATATTTCGTGTGGGTCAGTCCAACTGAGAGTCCAAAGAAAGCTCCAAGACTCAAAGATCCCTTCGGTTTTGGAATTGTCAACCTGCAAGAAGCATAGAAACCACAACCTGAAAAAGGCCTTGATATAAACGCGTAAGCAATATTGAAGACCCACGAATTCTATCTAATTCTGACTGAATCCATAGACCTTTTGTTTGTTTCATCCAGCCCAGTGGCTCCACCAAACGGTCCCACGAGGTCAGCGCATTCGACGACTGGGGTGTGTGGGGCGTCCAGGAGATGTTGGAAGTCGACCCCTTCAGCCTGCTCCAGCTGGCGCAGCAGACCAAGTTCCAGAAGTTGCTGGAGTTCCTGGCGAAGAGATGCCTGGCTTTACTCGGCTTCGTTCCGGTGTTTTTCTTTTTTGGGAGTTCCAGTTTATGATAGTTTATGGGTCTGTGCGGACTGTGTGGAGAATTCGAGCACCAAGTCGTTGCTGCTAAATCTTCTAATTCTTTTGCTACCGTCCTCCTCTCATCCTGACATCAAGCAAAACATCCAAGCAAGAAAGGCTACGGAATTGTCCGGTTTTGCCCTTGCTCCAGAGTCTCAGAGTTTCTTTCAATTCCCAACTTTCGCCCTACAAAGACTGGCCGCACTGAGCTGTGACTATTACCATCAAAACCGCTGTGCGATCGGTTCAAAGGATCGAATGATCTCATCTTCGCTTGCGAAAGCTCTCATATATCGGTATCCCCACCTCATGTGTTCATGCTAAGTTGTAACTGTCAGTTGTTCAGGAGTGTCCTTTCTTTTGTACGGCTCATCGCCCTCGACAACCTCGCGCTCAGGACCGGGCCGTCCACATGGTCCCTCAGAACCGGAGCAGTTCCTGGAGTTTCTGGCCGTCTTCGAGGCGACGTACTCGGCCGTGAAGACGACGTCTCCTCGCTTTGCTCAAATGGTCGACCAGCAAGTGCACCAGTTCTTGCAAGGACACCTTCAAGCTCTTCTGGAGCCGCTGAGTTCGGACGTGGCCCTTGAAGTCCAAGAAGCTTTGCGCAAAGCCAGTGAGTCTGATGTGGATACTCTGGAATGGGTTGGGCGGATGATTCAGCAGCTGTGTCATCCAGATTTCCAGGAGCTCCTGACAGCCTTACGAGAAAGGAAAGGTTGTGTGGCGCTCAAGACAACTGGCCCACATTCATCAGGGTTTGGTTACATGGTCTTTGGAGTGGGGTTTACGATGCTTTATGACCCTGTGGTTCGTGTTAGGGAGCCACCCTGTCTTATTTCTCGAAGTTGTTTCAGTTGATTTTGATTTTTTGTAAATCTGGGTGACCTTTTGTTCATGTGCTTGACGTGCTGTGGAGCTCGGAGCACTAAGGATCCTTGCCAGGTTTGACGTTGACCCCGCTCTTGCCCAAATCCATATCTCTTTGCAAAAGCTTGCGCTCAAGCACGTGCTTCGCTTGTTGGGTTCTAGTGAGCAGGATGCTGACAGGATTGCTGCTGTACAAGATTGGCAGCAAACCTTTGCATTACTCGTCCAGCTGGTTGTAGAAAAGCTTCGAAATGAGTTCGAGCCACCGTTGTCGGAGGGTATGGACTGGAAGAGCATTGAAGCATCAGTCGAAAAGGAATTTGGCTCAATTGAGTCTTTGGTGGGATTGTCCGGCAATATGAAAAGCATCGAAGAGTTTGAGAAGAAGTGCTTGGACAAAATTGCCGTGCTTCTTATCAATCAGAATGTGCAGAACTCCAGAGTTCAACTTTCACCTAGTGGCATGGAGACCATTTTCCACCTATTGGAAGTCTCGGACATCAAAGAAATACTGAAAGATCCTATGAGTTTCCGAAGTGAGTCGTTGTGGGAGAAGGGCAACAAAGTCGCAGCAAGCTTGGCCATCGAGCACCTGAGACTCCAGAAGTCTTTTATAGAGCAAAAGATGCCAGAACAGGCTGAGTGGGCAGACATTGAAAGGTTGGTGGAGAAAGTCGCCCCAAGGGAACTCCGTGATGCTTTCGCTGATCCAGGAGCAGGCCTCATCCAGAGGGATGTACTTGTAGTACTTCTTGTTTGGGCCTGGACATGGTTACACTGTGTTAACACATTCTTTGGGTCAGCAAAAATGTGTGACACATGTGAAACCCAGTTAACAGATATATGATATATCAAGAATCATAACTCTATGTCTGAACATGTCGCCGTTTATCTTCTGCTCTGGCAGTTCTCTTGCGATTGTAAGACTCTTCTTAAAGTTGTTGCGTAACCAGCTTCCTGTCCCATGGGGACGCTCATCCGTGACATAGAGGATTGGCTGAGCGCTGGGGTTGGAGCGAATTTCTGGTCTTTGGGCGGACCACGAAGAAGGGACACGTTTGGTGCCTTCTTGTAGCACAGTGGTCAACAAGAAGGCACTGGGCACTAGGTATGGTTTTTTCTGCCGTAGTACCACCGGGTTCACGCAGGGTACTGCAAAAGTGCACTGCACAGAGTGCGATGGCTCACGGGCGAGCCAAAGCCTTGGCTCCAACACGTCTGCTGCGCTTGTAAGGTGCTCTCATGCAGGTGCCTCTTCCGAAGCAGAGCCCTTGCTTCCATGGTCCAAAAAAATTCGGTGGACCCGAACCTTCTTCTCCATGATCATCATCATCCATTCTCACGGAGCATGGCTGCCTCATTCGCTTGGGACGAAGTATCGCAATCCTTGGATTACCCTTTCTGCTCCTTGGTTGCTTCCACGAAAAGATTCCTGACCTGCACACGAAGTATCCTCCTGGCTAAGCCCATCAGACGCCTTTTGTGACGGACCCTGCCGGAGTGGAAGATCAGAAGGATGTCCCAGGAAAGATGGTGCAGAAGTTCTGTCCTCCTGTCCTCCTGTCCTTTACTGTCCTCTGACGAGTCACGAACTTGAACTCCTTGACTTCTGAATCATCATGCGTTTCCAGTCTCTTTCTCTTTGTCCTTTTTTTCTGCATTTTTTTGCTATAAGGGCGATGAGTGCCGACTCGATCTCGAACTTTCTTCACAGCTTTGGTCAGACCAGAACCCCTTCGCCTGGACCAGCTCAGACTAGACGCCTCAGACTGATCTCCCTGATGCTCTTGATCTCCGCCTGGACCAGGTTGAGACTGACTTGTTCCCTTCAGATGTATATATGTTTGGAAATGACCTTCCCTTCCGATGTCTGATCTTCTTCAAGCTGTTTATATACTCTTCGTTTAGCTCCCTTCTTTGATATCATTGTTTCTTTGTCTTTTGGGTTTGTCTCTTGCTGCTTATAGAGACCATTGAAAGCCGAAGCTGCAACACAGCCCCCCTGATGCTCACCAGTTCATATTACTGTAGAAAGCGACAGTTGTTGTCCCTTGGTCTGTTTGGAGCAAGACACCTTGGTGTTTCCATCCGCTTGATGAGGATTCGTTGACTACCAGGGTCCTGCAGCTATCCATTGGGCAGTTCTACAGCTGAAACCATCCTTGCTAAAGCAGCTCAGCTGTCCAGTGAAACCCTTTCTTCTCTTCAGGTGTGGGTGGTTCCCCAGGTGAAAATCCTCCCAAATTTGGACCAAAAGGCAGTCTTTCTACCAGATGAATTCTCAAAACCAAGGCTGGGCTTTCAGCCACAAAGCATGGAAAATTTGGAGCCGATGCTTTTGCAGCTGGATGTGGACCAATTGAAGGAGGGCATCAAGAAACCTCAGACAGTCATCAGGCTTTTGGAAGGGAAAGGTGGGGAAGTCGCAGTAAACTTGGCCATTGAGCAGGCAAAACCATCCATACTGGAGCAATTGCCCAGCGGAGTCAGATGGTCTGATGTGAGTGATGTGCTCATTGAGTATTGTTCATCGAGTACTGCAGCTTTGAATTCTCTACAGAGTCCAACCTTTTCCTTGAACTCCCTGACTGATGATCCACATGTCCAGAAGAAATGGCAAGTGGCACTCGCACGAAATGCACTGGAGAAGCACTTGCCCAAAGGAATCACGTGGAAGGAGATTGAGCAGCTCGTGGAGGAAACAGATCCAGAGGAGTTACATGCTGCTCTGGCCGATGCAGCCGGAGCAGTCCTTAGTTGACCGAGGGGGTTCGCCACTGAGCACTGAGTTCATGCAACCGCCGCAACGCCGTAGCCGATGCGTGGTATCTCCTTGTTTTGGAGTGGCAGTCAGTGTAGCATACTGTACTGTAAATCTCCCGGAGGTGTCATGTACCCTTTTAGTGTATAGAATTGAATACGATCAAGCAAAAGTGTTGTCCAAAGGCGCATGGCAATGCGGCTTCTGGGTTTCTTGTCCACTCACTAGTGCTCTTTCTCGCGCACTGTATTCCTTTTTTTGGTTTCGTCTTATGCCAAACTTTTAAGCAAGCTCAAAACCAAAGCTGCAGAAACAAGGCAGTGCCAAGCGCCAATATCAAAGTGGAAGCACGTGAAGCCGAAACAAGGCCATGGACGAAGACACAACATCTTGGTAGCAATCACAACACACATCAAATACAACCTGTATAGACCCAACATCATGCCCCCCCACATACACTTGTACTTAACTGCTATTGGTTTTCTCCTCTATTCAAGATGTTCACAGAAGGCCTTTGACCTTTTATCCCATCGTTCCATGACCGAGGATTCCAGCAGTGGTGCTCCGGCCAACCGACCACGTCCAAGGCCAGTGCAGTCCGTTTGGGAGGTCTACTCCGGGTGTCCACCGGATTGCTCATGGGAGGTTGATCTCCTTGTTTACGGGCACGGGTGGGAAGTTGAGACGGTTTTGAAGCATTGGATCAATGAACATCTTGGTGATAAGAGTCCTTTGGTTGATTGATTCAACGATTCTGTTCTTCTTGCTTGCTGCACATGTGGGTGAAGGGGCCGGATTCACAAGTGAAACACGACCCTCTTGCAGCGCCCACTGACATCGAAGGAGACTTCCAAAGAAGAAGCTCATGGCCTTCATCAAACCATTTCTGAATCCCCTTCCACCGATCCACTTGCTGTACGGTCGCAGAACCCAGTTCAACCCACTGAGCCAGTCCAGACACGAGAGCCACCCCAAAGTCTTTCTGAAGATTCACCCAAAGCTCCCAAGTTGAAGGGAAAAGCGGGACGCAGCCCGGCTCGCTTTGGTCGCAAGGGCGTGCTTCGACCCGCAACAAAGGCGAAACCCAAAGAAGAAATGCAGCAAGCAGGTTCCGCATCCTCTTCCACTGATCCACTTGGATTGGTGCGGAAGCCGATTCAACCCATCGAGCCAATCCAGACACCAGAGCCACCCCGGAGTCTTTCTGAAGATTCACCCAAAGCTCCCAAGTTGAAGGGAAAAGCGGGACGCAGCCCGGCTCGCTTTGGTCGCAAGGGCGTGCTTCGACCCGCATCAAAGGCGAATCCCAAAGAAGAAATGCAGCAAGCAGGTTCCGCATCCTCTTCCACTGATCCACTTGGATTGGTGCGGAAGCCGATTCAACCCATCGAGCCAGTCCAGACACCAGAGCCTCCCCACATGAGTTTGGCAGATTCTCATCAAGCTTCTTCCAAGGCTTTGAAGGCCTCAGGGTCCTTGAAGAAATCGCCTACAACTCTGTGGTCTTCGGATGATGAACATCGATAAGTTGGCCACTTAAAGAAAAGCACACACACACACACACTTCGAAGGTGGAGCAAACGTGTCCCTCGGCACCCAACAATCCCTTTTGGTGTTGCATAGTTCGATAATTTGTTTGATCTTCTTTTGTGTTTTTTTTGGCTCTGGGCAAATCTGGTTCCTCAAAGAAGAGGAGCTTGTCATCCTCCAGCAGCTTCCGACCACTTTGTCGACCAAAACGACTTCACCAGCTACTGTAGAGGCGAATCGCCGTCGCAGTGGAGGTGCCATCGCCGTCGCCAGGGCAGCCAGGATTGATGCAAGCAGGAATGGCAGGCGAGGGCAGCGGCACAGAGGTAGGTTGAGGGCTCCTTTGATGCACATTGAGGTGGCCATCCTTTTGAGGAACGCATCGAACATTGGTGTGAGACTGCAGGCATGCCAGCGAGGCAAGCCTTGTTTCACACATTGTGGCGGCTCGGAAAACTTGCCGCAAGATCATGATGAGACATGATGTGAGACGTGATGAGCAGAGTGACTTTACTTATATCTGAACTTTTGTGACTTTTTGTGTGGCTTTACCTTTCAGGTTCAGGTTCAGCAGACTAGATCTTTGTGGAAAACGAAAGCAACACGAGACTTCGATGTCTTCCCTCCAAGGCCTTCGATGTCTTTTCGGGATGAGACTACTGATGCTGTCTTTTCCTGACAATGACGCCTCGTGTAGAGCTGCTGATGGGCGACGATCGGCAACGCCCCTGACTTGAACAGTCGGTCACTGAGTTGCTTTTGTTTACCTGAATATACACTCTCGACTCCCTGAAAGAAATCATGGAAGTGGACAATTGCCCCGATTTCGGACAACCATTTTCAATCCGAAGACCACACAGGGGCGTTTCCACTCCGGCTTGTTTCAGGGACGGACCGATGCTGCGTATTGTTTGAGTGGACCAGACCGATGGCGGCACCGAAGGATCCACCGGAGTTCCCAACGAATGACGCTCCGCGCGGAGCTGCCAAGGCGCGGAGCTGCGGTTTCGACCGAAGCCCGTGATCATCCTGTGATCATCCTTTTTCGCTTCGCTCGGTGAACTGAAGATGATCACAGGATGATCACGACTACGAATTCCGTGGTTCACATGAAGGAAAAGCCATCAGCGTGGCTCCCAGCTGACGCCTTCCGAAAAAGCATGGACACCAATATGAAGCAGCCCTGATGGCTTTGCTTTTCGAGGCGAGCCGCGCGCACGCCCGCAGAGGCCTAATTGAATTGCTTTCTGTTCTTCTTGTTGCTTTGAACACTTTTTGAATTCACATGTGCAAGTCACAATTGATTCTTTTCCTGGCACATGTACTCAACCCACCCGAAGGTTTCAGTAATTCCTCATGCTTATTCACGAGATGCGTGTTCACTACGAACTTAGAAACTGTCTTCCACATGAGGGCACACTATAAATACTTGATGTCCGTAATACGTGATGTCCAAAGCTCTCATTTTTTTAAAAAAGAATATATATATTTTTTAATAGACTTTTTAAGGATGGTCCTAAAAAGGTTTCCAAAGCTTTCCTTCATTCAGCAACCCCTGTTTCGAGCATGAAGAAGACCTGGACAAGACCTGGACGGCAAGAACGTGCGGGATCGGGGCAAGCAAGCCTTTATGCAATCAAGCAAAAACCAAAAATACACTCAAGGCCTCTCACTGGTCAACCATCTCAAAAATTGGAGTTATGGTCCGGTTTCTGCATGGCTCCTTGCTGTCGTTCCGTTGGGACTGCTTTTCCACCCAAAGCTGTCCGGAGCAGTCCGGAACGACCGGGCCCGGTGGAACGACTGGTCCGGTGTTCGATCTGACGACGCTCGTATCAGAGAGGTTGTGTCAGGTATACGACGCCCGTATGTCCCTTGTGTGAGAGTGGTACGGTGGGTTCTGCAATCCTGCTGAGCGCTGGTTGAATCCGGTTCCTGGTGTGGCTCTCTTGCTCTTTCGTTGGCCCGGCTCTTGACTCCCATTGGTCCACACGAACGTGAAGCCAGAGTGAAAGAAACATGCAGCTCAGAGAAACGGCTGTTCTCTTTTTCCGCATTTTTTCAAGGGTAGCATTGGTGGGGCCTTCTTCGTTGTTGACAGATGAGGAACAGATGTTGCACAATCAACACAAGATGGAAAGCACTCCAACAAAGCAAGGGGAGAAACCATCAATACTAGCGGGTGTTCAGACCTGCCGATCAACAGAGCTTGCATGAGTGTGAAACGTCAACAGCAGGTATTGGGTCATTCAGTTCGGAGCACCACCACACTGTGACGTGCGAAGAAAAAGGAACACCTAATTAAGTTAAACAATAAACTCAAAATAGAATTGATCATCAAAGGTCGCAGTTTCCAACCCGCATGCCTTTCGTAGGCTCACTTTCTTGTTTAACCTGCAAGCGCTTGCGATAGAAGCAGTTGCGATGCGAGGATATAATATGTATACCATTGTCCATTGTATATCTGTACATCGTAGTTCTAGACAGCAAAATACAAAGACGGGGAAGTGCAGGAGACTACAATACAATATGCAACAAACACCTTGTCGACAAGTATTAGACAGGCATGTTTACTGACAGCTTTTCGCAAGAAACATGTTGAGTTCGTATGAATGGGTTGGATCTTTGTGCACCTCTTCCAACCTTTTTCTGACTTGTTGAATCACTACATGCCGGGGTCTCCCGAGACGAAGCACACCCATCAAACCGCGGGCAACATCGACCGTGGTCGCTGGTCAGGCTGCCCAGCTATGCCCATCTTCCTGGTGCTGAGAGGTCCAGCTCCCAGACTGATCCCTGACATGCATCATTTGCTGCAGAACTTGTGGATGGATGCACAACATGCCCAAGATGCATTCGCGATTTTGACCAAACTAACCATATCCATCACAACTGGTGTTTTTGGGTTCTACTCAGCTAGATAGGACTCCGATAGGACTATCGGAGTCTAGGACACCAACTCACCCCAGCCTCTCAAAGATACCCCGAAAATGCCAAAGGTTGGTGTTTACGCTCATAGTCATGGGTCTGTTCCAACAGACGTGTCTTCGACGACTTCCCGTGACGGATCAGGGCGGCCGAATCCGAAGCCGGCCTAAGCGAGCCTGGCCAGTTTAGAGCTAACTTGGCTCAGTGCAACAAAGTGCAACAAGAAGCTACTAGGAACAAGTGCATCGCTTCTAGTAACAAGTGCCTTACTAGTAGTAACAAGAAGCTACTAGGAACAAGTCTTGGAAAAGAAGTTGACGTAGCGTGTGGCATGAGCGGCCCGACTAGAGCAGTGATTTTGGATGTGCCAGTATATAAAGTGGCACTTGAGCCATTCATCATAAAAACAATAGAAAAGACTATATATAATATAAAAGAAGCCAATGTTGACAATTTTGTTCAGTGAGAACAATTTTTCTCCACAGCCATCACAGCCTCAGCTCTCATCATCTAACAGTT
>CAXAMN010002180.1:43853-104527 GCA_963970005.1 Durusdinium trenchii
CAGCCATCACAGCCTCAGCTCTCATCATCTAACAGTTGCCTTTGAGTTTCAGCATGGCGAGCATGAAGTACTTCGTGTTCGTTTTCTTGGCGTTGGAGCTGGCTGCTGCCGTTCGCCCCTCTCACGATCTGCACGAGAAAGCCACAGCAGCCACGGTGTCGTTGCATGCCCAGTCGCATGCAGAGTCGCATTCGTCGCACGCGTCAAAGTCGAAGCTGGCGGAAGAGGAGGAGGGCAAGCCGTGCTGTGGCTGCAAAGTGAAGAGTATTTTGGGCTTTGCCAGGTCCTGTGACGGAACACCTGGTAGATACGGAATGGAGACCTGTGGTGGTGAGAGGGCATCATCATGCGACAACAGTTTCAAAATGTCGGGCGATGAATATTCATGTTGGACAAAGACATCTGGATGTGAGCCGCCCTCTAAATTGCCATAGTATCTTCACCTGAAAGGTACCTGGTATCTTGTGCACATGGCGTTGCAAGAGAATCCGACAGCACCTCCAGTTTCAATGTGAGATCAAAAGTGCCCCGTCCAAGCCCTGCTATGGTGAATCATTTGGCTCGTTGCAGTTGTGGTGATGAGTCTTGAAGCCAGGAGCATAGGATTCAGCGTTGAGACAGAACCAGTCTTTCGGTAACGACATGCTACGACATGTTCGGATTGTCATTTGGCATGATTTGGCAGGTCATTATATTGTTGTATATAGCCCACTGAAAACCAACATAGACCCTGAAAACCACGGGTTGGTTTGTAGAGGAACATCGTCTTTGAGGGTGTCATTCTCAGGGTCCATGCTAGTTTTCGGGAGTGCAGTTTGTGTATATACTAGTAGTTTAGTTGTCCTTGCATCTGTGTTCACTCAGCTGAACTGTCCCTGCCAGGTGAAGTTGTGTTCATCGAATCGACTGTCCCTGGGCCGATCAGTGTGTGCTTCGGCGGTCTCGATCTTCTTTGTTTGGGGCGATTGAGAAGGAACTACGGCCAAAAAAGGTTGTTCCAATTCCTCTACTCTGAATTTCTGAAATTGAGAACCTGTGTTCCAATTCGAATTCCTCTACTCTCCAATTCGACTCTGCGCCCAAAAAAGGGCATAGCGTCATCACATGGCACGTCTAAGCACGTCAGTGACATCCGCCATGCCACGTCATATTTTCGGTATACCACATTCTCTACTAAGCACGAGTCATGCAGACGAGATGGTTTCTTCAGGCCGCACGTCTGCGGCCTTGATGACCGACGTGCGGATCGACGCGTCGGAGGCCGAGCCGGGAACGAGTGAGAACGCAAGTCTCGTCGTCACTTTTCTTCCAGGTGGTGAGGCTTTTCGTTCTCCACGAACGGTGTAATGTGGGCATTGCAATGCCGAGAACTGAGCTTTCAAGTTGACTGACTTGTGCGTGGCGCACAACTTGTCGCTTCCCAGACTCTGAGTAGGGACATGATGCACATGTGCGTGAAAGCTGAGACACGGCTGTTCACGTTAACCACCTCACTGGAGCACACATTCTGGTGTCAAACCTTCCCAGCTTGGAACCTTGCTAGCAAGCTTCTCATCGTCCCGTGGAGAAGCTCAGAATTTCAGGGGTCATCTCCGGCAGAGGAGGGGACGAGATGGATTGGCAAAGTTTTTGGTTTTAAACGCCACTGATGGATGTTGCTTTGATGTGGCATTCGCTGATCTGTTCTGTTGGTCTGAAGCGTTTGGGTGGCGTTTTGGGGGTTGGATCTGCCGGGCTGCCGAGGACCCACGAGGTTTGCGACTGGACGTGCGTCGATGCGGTGATGAGTGCCAAGTGGTGATCGATGCAATGTGGTGAGTGGTGAACTGTGGTGATTTGTGCAACAACTATGGTGTAAGTGGACAGTGCTTTGAAGTGGCATTTTTCATGATTGGACAATTTCTCTGGCCGCAAATGCCATAGACTATCATAGACTGTAGACCTTCTGATTTACCTGTTCGACTAGTCAAGTCCCTTGTTCAAAGCTGTGCAAAAGAAAAAGGGGACCTCCAAAAAGAAACCTCAATTGTTTGAGTTTTCCACATATTTGGCACACATATATTTTTCATAATTGAAGAACAGCGTCCTCATATTTGAGAGTTTGTGAATGACATGTTCAAGAACGTCCACTTTGTTCCTGGCCTTACTACGAACGGAGCAAAGGAAGCTACGAACGTAGCTCCGACCCCGCTCACTGGTCGACCCTTCGTTGGTTCACCAACTTTTCACAGACGCGTCAATCAGACAGGATTCCCAAAAGGGTCGAAGGATTCAATCAGTTTTTTTTCGTTTTAAACTCGCTCTTTTCTAACTTGGGAGTTTCTTCACTCCATTTTCTTTGAGAATGAGTCCTGATGGAATCCTTTGAAGGATCTCAACATCAGTTGAACAGGCGACAATCATGACGGCGCAGCACTTCTTGAAGCCTTGCCAGTGCCTTAAGCCGGCCAGCTTCGAGCTTTGCGTTCATTTCTTTCTGTTAGACTTTGAGGGTTTTGTGGAACAGAACTTCTTTTTTGCGATTTTAACCGGTGCAGAGAAACGCGGAAGCACGTCAAAAACGAAAACACCTGTGGCTCTGTGGTAAGGTTTGTAGAAGCCAAGCCAGAATCAGGAGGCAACATGGCCACCACCATCCATCTTGGCCAGGGTGGCTTGACAGAGAGTTTGGACTAATTAAAAATATGCGCTGCGCAACGCTTGTTCGGCTTGCAACGGAAGTGCTATGCGTCAGGGCAAGACCATGTTTCGTTTTCATGTGCTTGCAAGACAATGTGTTGCTGCAGCTTGTTGTGGGATGACAGGATTACAGCGACGAATCTCAATGATGACAGCGATGTAGCCAGTCTGGCCGAGACTTGACCAAAAGAAGCGATGTCTATGAGGATGACAGGGTGATTGGACAGTTGGAACACCATTGCACAGATGTTCAAGACAGCAATGTCATGCCCGTCTTTGTGGAACTTCCTGGCGTTGGGTCAATTTGGTTGGGTCCAAAGAAGCTTTCATGCCCCGAACACGAAGCTACGAAGGTAGCTCCTGGCATCGCTGCTAGGAACCCGGGGCAAGGACGCCGAACAGAGCAAGGGCGCTACTAGGGGCTCCTGGCATTGCTACTACGATAGATGTTTGCCGACTACTCACTATCTTGTGGAAGCCGCTGGCCGCCGTTTCCTCCCAGCACTCGATCCGAGGAAGACGCCGTTGCCGGCTTGCCGCGACGCTGCTTGTGCGGCTTGCCGGCTTGATGCTGAAGAGCACTGGTCGTGCAGTGAAACAAAGTGCTGCACTGATCTGTCATCCCGACCTGTGAATGATTTTTCAACGTTTTCCTTGGAATGCTTGTGAGGAGGACTTGTAGTGGTAAAGATCCGGCAGTCTTGCGTATTGAGAGGAGCTCTTTCTATGTCAGTGCCTGTTTGTGTTGACTGCCGACATGTAAGCCAGACTGATTTATGACCTTGCTTCGGCACCCCGTGTAGCAACAAGGCCAGGTGCCGGCAGGCCTATTCTTCTGATTTTGGGCTGCAGTTGACATACATTGCCGGACCGTGCCAGACCGCAGACACGAAACACAAGCAACACACGAGGAAGGAGCTCAAGGCTAGGCCCTAGGCATCTCTTTAGGGAACGCAATGAAGACCCAACGCAGTGAAACTTCCCCACGAAGGGCCAAAAAGGCGACAACTAAACCTCTCTTTCGAAGCGGCAGACCTCCCAGCGGGCTCGACGCGGACGCCGCTTACCGCGCGTGGTTTCGGCGCGGCCTTTCGGAGGGCCGAGCACGAGGAGAGTGGGGCCGTGTGGTGGACACCACACGGGCTGATGAGATGTGCCACAAAGCGAATTGATACGCCCGTTGACGTATTCACGTGGATTCGGTCTCTGTTTTTTGGATGATTGGCGCTGGAAAACGGACATCCATGGTGGAAACCATTGCGGAACGGAAAACCGGTGAGCACATCGACAGCGGAATCGGAACGGATGATTTTGCACTTTCAGATCTTTCAGCTCCCTTCGGTCAGCACTTTCAGCTCGCTCTGGATTGCTTTCGAAGAGTGTACAGCTACTATATCTATAATATACTATAATTGCTGTAGACCCACAGGTCTTTATCGTAACGTTTACGAGCACAGCGCCACATAACATAACATGAAAGGACTTGCAATATACAGCAGTTGACACATTGCATTGCAAAAGATCACAAGCATGGCAAGCTACAGGTAGAGTCGAATAGAGTAGACATCACCCATTGACACCAATTCCTGCCGGCGGCCATGGCGTGGAGTCCAATGTGCCTCTACACTTGGCACGCCTTCTGGTTCTTCTGCCACAGTCTCATCGCTTGCCACAGTCTTCCGACCAACATCGCTTGCACCTTTGAATCGACCGATTGGTGCGGCTGGTATTATCCGGGCGGCACTTGGGGGAATGCTCCTATGTATTGGTATCGCCGGTGGGGCTCCACGCCATCGTCCGGTACTGGGCCAAGTGGGGCAAAGGAAGGGTCATACTATCTCTACGTGGAGGCTTCAGGATCGGCCAACAACCCTTACAAGGCTTGGAGTGGGGTGATCCATTCCGGAGTCGTGTTACATGACATGTCTTCTGTGTGATGTGAAGTGACATCATCCTTTTGCGGTCGCCGTCTCGGTCGTCTGTTTTCTCCGGGTGCGTTTGTCTTTTCCGGTCCGGAGGTGGGGTTCCTTTTGGAGTGGTGCGACTGTGCCAGTGACCGGTTGTTTAACTGTCCAATTTAGAAGGTTTATACAGGCATACAGGCATTGCCCAAACCCTGAAGTCTTTCTGGCTATACAGCGCAACTTTTTCAGCGAAGTCGAACTGGCTGTTTAGCTTTGGGTACCACATGTATGGGAGCACCATGGGCGAACTTTCTCTTGAAGGGCGCGACGGCACCACGTACACCAC
Organism: Durusdinium trenchii; assembly: GCA_963970005.1. Taxonomy (NCBI): domain Eukaryota; class Dinophyceae; order Suessiales; family Symbiodiniaceae; genus Durusdinium; species Durusdinium trenchii. The sequence goes on from CAXAMN010002180.1 coordinate 48,783, forward strand.
TTTGTGGCGAGTATCTGGCAGTCAAGGATGGGCATGGTTGGATGCGCATGTGATTGTGCCGAGTTCGGTCAATAAATTTCGCTTCGTTGCAAAAACTGGGTATAGCTGGAGCAGTGACATCGCCATTGATGGCCTGGTGGTGCAATTTGGCAGCGATTTGAGACTCGAGACATTTTACTTGTTTGCAGGATTCTAGGGTGTGTATTCGTCTCATATTTGTCAGGCCATCCATAGCCAGCTATCCAAGGAGAAGCATAGACCGCGAAAACTTTATGGTCCTCTCTGGTCCATGTGCATCGACAGGCGGTTGCGTGACGAGCCCCAACCATCCCCACAACTATGGGAACTCTGAATCCTGTGAGATTCTAGCTCCCGAAGAGCCACTCTATTTCACGCAGTTTGCCACCGAAGAAGGCAAGGATGCCTTGACCTTTGGTGGTCAGGCTTATTCTGGATCTGCTGGGCCGCCGCAGGGCGCTACAACTTCAGCAATGATTCTGTGGAGGTCTGACGCAGCTGCCACGGCCAGCGGGTGGAGGGCTTGCACTGCAGATGGATTGAACTTCAGCGGTGTGAGTAACAAGAATTCTGATGTATTTGTTGCGTTTTATGCACCGCGGAGTCTGTCTACTTTCCCCCATAAGGTGCCCATGACTATGATTTGTGAAATCAAGACGTTTGTGACTTCGCGGCCTAAGGACAGGTGGTCTGGACTTTGTGGTTCTTTCTGGTCCATGTGCATCCACCGGCGGTTGCGTGACGAGCCCAAACTATCCCCACAACTATGGGAACTCTGAATCCTGTGAGATTCTGGCTACAAGGAAGCCACTCTATTTCACACAGTTTGCCACGGAGGAAGGCAAGGATGTCTTGACCTTTGGTGGTCAGGCTTATTCTGGATCTGCTGGGCCGCGGCAGGGCGCTACAACTTCAGAGGTGATTCTGTGGAGGTCTGACGCAGCTGCCACGGCCAGCGGGTGGAGGGCTTGCACTGCAGATGAATTGAGCTATAGCTTCATGAGTAGCAAGTATTTTGAGTCATTTTGTGTGGAGATATTTAAGTCTCATTCCATATTTCTCTTCAGTTCTCCCCAATCTTTATGGCCCATTCTTGTTGATTCCCCACATGCTACTGCTAGTGCTACTCCCCAATTCTTTTATAACTGTGCTAGTCCGCGTCCGCTTCCTCCTGCCGCGCCCGCCCTCCTCCCCGCCAACTCACACAGCTCAACTCGTCAACTCGCACTGTGAAATTCTGAGTGACAGTTCTGTGACTGTTTGTCCTGAAAGCACCTGCGAAGTATTTTTTTTGTTTAATCAAAGGACGACTGCCACCTTCAACTGTCCAATCATCGTCATCATCATCATCATCATCATCAGTGTGGAGATACAGGTGATGCAACTGCGACAACACACTCACCTACATTGAAATATAGGTGTTTGGATACAGCTGTGATCAGGTGTGTAGATACAAATTTCAAGACACCTGCACAACTCACCAGATTGACATCTATAACTTCAAGATGGTCGTCAATCTTCAGCACTGAGGCAGCGGCAGGCTGAGATCTCTGCAGTCATATGCGTCGCCAAAGTGTGAACCGGTCGGAAGTGTCTCTACTCTCCCGCTTGCGCGATCCCATGGAACCCGAGAATTGACCGGTGGTGGTTTCGACCATTTTCCGAAGGCCAACCCGACGTGGTGGTAGGGGTTCCATGCGGTCCGAATAGCAGGGGAGTATGTAACTGTCATTGACAATCAAGGTGGAAGTTGCCAACGTGTGTAATGCGTCGTCGTTGAAAGTTGTGACGCCCTTTTTGAGCGCCAAGCAAGTTGGAATTTGCCACAGTGTGTAAGTGGCGTCGAAAATCAAGGTCAAAGTGCGTCACTCTCGTCGAAAATCAGTTTTGCCAACATATTGCAAGCATATGCCAAAGTCGTTTCCACACGAGGGAGCAGAACAGGAGACGTGAACTCTCAACACGTTTTCAATGTCGGTGATGTTTCGCTGGAACATTCACTCATAGTCATAGTCACTTTAGATCTTTTCCTTTTGTCAAGGGGGCTAGCAACACATACTTCCTCTTTTTGACTTGGAACATGTGTGCTTTTTCTATTCTTCATGGCTGCTTAATGCTGTTAAGTGAGCGACGCGGGGTAGAGCAGGGTCAGCTTTTACGCAAAGGCTATCTTATAGATATTTGCCCACCAAGGAAAGGAACACAATGGCAACCTACTACAGATTGAAAACCTAACGTTGCCAAGCAGTGACCGGTCTTCGGTCCTGCAAGCGCAGTGAAGGCAACCAGCAGCGATCGCGTAATCAACATCAAAACATCAGAGTCTCTGCCCTTTTCGGACCTTGGACTAGTTGATCAAAACGCTTCAGACTCGTCACTGAAAAACGTTTCCGTCGCTGCTTCCTGGTTGCAGCAGGGATACTCACTCTTCTTGTTGTCCATAGGAGAACCCTTTTGTCTTCAAGATGATGACGCTATCGCCTCAAAATCATTCACATTAGGCACGGCGCGAAGTGTCCAATCTGAATGTGTCCAATCCGATTGCGTGATATGACCTGGGCAATATACGCACTGGCCTACGCTGAACATCTGGCCCTCGACCCAGGGAGCGATCCATCTGGCCAAAGCTTTCGGCGGTTGCTGAATAGCCAACATCCTGCCCAGAATGGTTTTAATGCACATAGCGATCAAGGCCTGCGCGTGGCATGAGTAGCAGCCTCCAACTTCATGCCATTCAACATCTCCACTGCATGGGAAGCAGCGTCACTGGAGTACATCGCAGCTCGGACATTCTTGTCCATGTGCTCTTGCGTCTTCTCCCAGACCTGGAAGATCCTGGAAGGCAGATGAGCATCTACGATGGGCAGTTACACAGCTGCAAGTTTACAAATACAATTAAATGAAAGACTGACGAGCACTCTGCACTAGAAAGCGATCACGCACAACGCCCTGAAAGTCAAGCCTGGCGATGTAATCACGTGCCAATATTTATACCAAGGTAATGGAGGGTGGGGCACTCATTTGATTTTCGCCAACTAACGCCATAAATGTTGATGGCACTGTCAGCCAAAATTCACAAGCCGAGCAACTCTTCACATGATCTGATGTAATCTCGCTTGTGCGTGGACTTTTTTTGGTCTAGCTGGCACACCAAAAGCTCCAACACAAATGTGTCCGTGTCTCAGCACCTTTACGTTTCTTCCGATGACCGGATTGGCGTTTTGCGGGCCGCCACTTGGCGCACCGGCCAACATGTGCCATGCCAGTTCCGTGTCACTTGTGTTCGCCTCCGCAGCTCCTTGCCTGTTTGCTAAGCCTTTACCCGCATTTGGTACTGCATATCATCACCACCAGCATCACCACCAGCATCATCATCATCATCAACAGCAGCAGCATCACCACCATCATCGTCATATACTTCACTACAGCCACGTCCAAAACCCATGCACATCATCACCTATGACGCCATCAAGTCCATCTATCCAATCGTCATCACCTATGACGCCGTCGGCTTTCTTATTCCGCTTTTCGGCGCATACGGAAAGACCCGGCGCGCGGGGCGATCCGGTTCTTGAGTGAATACGGTGTTGGTGCTACGGTCGGGAACTGGTAGGAAACTGGAGACCTAAGGACAGGCGGAGGCTTTATGGTCCTGTCTGGTCCATGTGCATCGACAGGCGGTTGCGTGACGAGCCCCAACCATCCCAACAACTACAGCAACTCTGAATCCTGTGAGATTCTAGCTCCCGAAGAGCCACTCTATTTCACGCAGTTTGCCACGGAGGAAGGCAGGGACGTCTTGACCTTTGATGGTCAGGCTTATTCTGGATCTGCTGGGCCGCCGCAGGGCGCTACAACTTCATTGATGATTCTGTGGAACTGCGACGTCGCCAACACTTTCAGTGGGTGGCAGATATGCACTGCCTATGAGTTGACACTTGTCTTTTGCAAACCAAACTTCACATGAGTCTGCTAGGCCACACAAATGTTGTGTAGAACTTATCTACTGAACCTGTTTGTTGTGAAAATGGAAAGGGCTAATGCCCCGGTGCTGCTGACCCATCACTTCGTTAAAGCGTTGGCGGCGCCGTCGCCCAAACGCTTTGGGATGCGCCGTCCTCCTTTCTGCGATGACAGTGTAGATGCTGGTCAGAGATACCGTCTCGTTTCACGACGCTCTACTCAGCTTGTTGTCCGCTGTTTGTGCCTACTTGCTGGTTTTTGCTACTTGTGCTATTCTGTTTGTTGGTTGCCATCTACTTTGCTCTTCTTGGGTTGCTGTTTCTCGTTTGGGTGCAGTTATCCCTTGGCACACCCGCTGTAGCGCGTGTGCCAAGGGATGTGTTGCTGGGAAGGTGTCATGTGAAAAGGGGGAAGCGTAGCTGCACAGTGGTCAGCCGAAGGTCTGACAGCGCTCCGAACAGTGCCCGGTCGCAGCGTCAAGCAAGAAAACAATTGCGTTCGGGGCTGTTCTTTGAACTTGTCATATCCACAGTATTTATATGGTTTTGGATGGTTTTGGTGTGCATGGGCTGTCTGGAGCAAGGTTTGAGCAATGGTTTTAGCATTGAGCACGCCTCTTTCCCTGCATTGCGCCCTTCCACATCTCGCTGGAAACGTTATTGGGGGCTTTGCATGGAAAATCCATATATATATAATATACACATAAATAAGAGGCTCTTCCAACTTGCAGCGGCTTGAGACATTTTGCTTTCTCCACCGAACCAAGCGGTTATTGGAGAAAGACAGATCTTTATCTAACAACCCTTGGCTCAAAAAGGCTGCATGTTTCCTAGTGTTTCCAAGACACCTGTAGCCCGTTGCTGCACTCCCTTGGCCCCGCAGTAGACACTAGACACTGGCCCCGCCCCGCTGGCTCACGTGCACGAGCCCGAAAGTTCCGCCTGAAACTTCGTTCGCTGCCGCATATCATGGCGCCCTCAGCCTGAGCTTGTGAAGCTAGATTGGAAAGCCTTGGCATTGGATGTCGAGCTCTGACCGGGTTTCTCTGACCTGTCCAGTTCTCCGATCCAGCGAGGAGCTACACACCGGATCGGCCAAAAACCCTCTGTGTCGATGATGTGTATCCAAGAGACTGTGGATCGCTGTCAAAGTTGAGGCCAATCATTGAGCTTTCAAAGGCACTCAGGAGCCCTTCACACTTGGCACCATGACTCGGATGATTTGGGTACACGTGTTTTGTGCGTTTGCAGCGTCAGCATCCCCACATTCCAGCGTCTGCTCATCATCTTCCTGCAGGAAACTAAAGCAAACGATCACCGTTGAAACCTGCAAAATGCCGGTCCATCTTCCGATGGGAAGGCGTTTGATCGTTTTTTTTTTTTTTTTTTTTCGCACCAAGACTTTGTTCAGTTCCAAATTGATGCAAAAGGACGCATGTTCCAATTGCAGTTGCAAAAGGACGCAAAAAGAACGCATTTCTTTTTGAGCCCATTCTTCAAGACCTCTTCATGCCGTTGCGTGACCTCTTCATGTGGGAAGAATCCTGCTGTGAAATGCCTGGCGCGTTTTGGTCACAAGCCCGTGATGACCTGACCAGTCTGGCCTCTGCGGTTCTTCGGAAAAACCCACGCTTGAAGCAAAAATATACAGAGAAAGCTTGAGAAAAACACGTACTCTCCCCTCTTGGAGCGTCTCGAGCCTCTTTCTGAGATGAAACTTGCACCATGCCAGGCTCGTCCTGCGGTCAACTCCAGCGAGATGCAGTGAGAATGCAAAACGGCCGCACACATGGACAATTTGAATGGCAAAACGGCTTAATCCCATGATGGTCGCAACAGGTTTTTGGGGTCCAAATGATGTGCAGCTGCATGAAGTCAGACATGTACAGCTGCAGGCCAATGATGTGAACAAGAACGAGGAACAGAAGCCATGAATCCCCAAACAGACCCAGACAGAAGCCATGTTGAAGGGCGTGCGCCAGCTGTCCCATGATTTCCGGAATGCATCATTTGATGTCCTTGCTGTTGGACTGGAAGATGCCAAACCTAAGATTGAACACCAGAAAAAACATTGAACAACTAAAAGCAACAAACCATGCACTTGCATCAATGTTCAATGCAGAAGTATCAAGATGAGTCTCGCCGCATTCTTGGTTGTGCATCCGCACCGCTTGGTTCAAGCCACATTTGGTCCGGACCTCCGTCCGGTCCGCCATGGCCAGTGATCTGGTGGTCAAAACCGTGGGCCCATGTGGGTCTGCCCGTGTACATAAAAGGCCGGTGCAGGCTGGCGATTGTTTGAGCATATCTTTGCTTGTGGATGTACATGTATGCCGTATGGAATGTTTTTCTGGCCCTGAGTTCATGATCGATCAGGCAAGCAGTAATGGCAATGCAAGTGCTGGGGCATTTCACTGCCAGGTGCCACTGTCCGTGAAACTCTCAATGAATCAAATTACACCTCGACTGAAACAAACGCAGCCCACCCCAGCCTCCACTCGAAATCCAATGCAAGCACAGGATCGACAGGCCCGGCGCGCCCATGAACCGTGAACTATGCCTTGACATGTACGAGATGCCTACTTGCTGCAATATGTATGTTTGATGCAATTTCCAATCCGACATGAAAACCAATGTCTACGCACTGATGTCTTCATGAGACCACTGGTCGAAGGTTCAAGTCCGAAGTGGAGTCGGTTGGGGATGATCTAGAAAGGTTATATATGCATGTATAGAGGGGACAGTGGCAAGTAACATGTTTATATAAACTGCTTGATGGATGCAACACAGTGTTTATACTGAAAAAACATGCACACAAACAACACTGCAATTTGCTGATGTTGTGCCAGCTGGTGGCGTCCTCTTATTTTTAAAATTAGGAATACATTTGTTCTAAGATAGCGCTGAAAGCTATAGGGGTTTCTACTTGTCAAAGATCTGCTTCCTTGTCTCCACTTGTTTGCTTCTGTGATTTGCATGCACTGTCTGCCGCTGCTTCCTTGTCACATAGACCAAGTGCTTCCGACGCCCTTCGGCACGGTGTGGCAAAAACATTCATGTTGGAGTTCTATTTGTGTGGAACGTGGCCAGACTGTCGCCAGTGATGTTTCAGGGGAACCAGCGAAGCGCGTTTGACAAGGCTGCAGTGCCCGCTGCCTTCATGGCTTGTGTAATGAGTGACTTGATGGTTTTTGATATGTTTTGTCGCCCATGTTGTCTCCACTCCCCGGGCTCCCCGGGCTGGACATGTAGATGTCGATTTGTCAGAGGAATGCTACGTACAAGTTTGTAGTGGCAACCTCAGGACACGTGGTGAAAACTTTGCCGTTCTCTCTGGCCCATGTACATCAACAGGCAGTTGCGTGGCAAGCCCAAACTATCCTAGCAACTATGGGAACGATGAATCCTGTGAGATTCTGGCTCCCGAAGAGCCACTCTATTTCACGGACTTTGGCACAGACTACGGTGATGAGTTGATTTTTCGTGGTGACAGTTTGCGTGGACCTCATTTTAGGCCACCACAAGGCACTACGACATCAGACGTGATTCTGTGGAGCTCCAATTCCGGGGGCACCGAGCGCGGGTGGCAGCTTTGCGCGGTAGATGGATCGAAGAACTTCGCCAGATTGAGTAAGAAATCTTTTGAGGTGTTTTTTCCCCACCGTTGTTAGTGAGGGTTGTTGGATTTTGTGTGAGCTGCCTTCCTCCTTCTCTAGTAAGGCACTTGTTCCTAGTAGTGTGGCACTTGTTACTAGTAGCTTCTTGTTCCTACTAGCGTCCTACCCCCCACGCGCGTGCGAAAGGGTCCTAGTAGATTCCTTTGCTAGTAATTAGAATTCTACTAGGAACAAGTGCCTCGCTAGTAGTAACAAGTGCCTTACTGGTAGTAACAAGAAGCTATTAATTTTAATTATAATTCTAGTAGCTTATTTGTTTGTATGTACAGCCCATATATACTCCGCTAGGGTACTGCAGACACGTGACTCTTGACGTGGTTTGGCTCAAGGGAGAAAAGGCGTTCCGAAACGTCGAAACTCTGTTTTCATGGTAGCGCGTGAGCCCGGTGAAAGTGAAAGGGACCAAGCGCTGCGCATAAAGGAGGAGAGACATAGTAAGGTAGAGACCTCCGAGGAGGAGGATCAGGAAATCCCGGGAGCGGCCGATTCGGCCGCCCCGAGTGGAAAGGAAGAAAAGGAGGAGGAGCCTTTGCCAGGCACATCAGCGGCGGAACCAGCCGCGAACACCACTCCGGCGGTTGTAGGAACTGCCGAAACAACATCAGCGGCTGAAGGAACCGCGGAAACAAAAGAAGAAGAGACCACAAGAGAGACAAAAGGAGGAGAAGAAGAGAAGCCTGAACAAGACCCCACAGTAGAGCCAGAGGCTGAAGCGGCTGATCCAGCCGCACAGCCTTCGTCTGGCCGAGTGATCGCCGACTTCATCACATCCCCAGAAGGTGTCAAAACAGGTTGGGAGGTCCGTGGCATTCACACCAAATACACTGAAGCCAAGGTTGATCCAAAGCGCCTTGGAGGGTGAAGAAGAATATTTGGGGACAGGTCAAGAAGCATCCAGAGCCACAGTCCGGATTTCGACTTCGAAGCAAGACCTCGCTTCAGTACCGGAGGCTCAAGGACCTGGTCAGGCTGCAGAAGAAGAAAGGTGTCATCACAGAAGATCTGAGGAGGCGCATCAAAGAGTTCGGAAAAGGGCGCACTCCACAAGAGATCAAAGAAGAGCGGGAAGAGCAGAGGATCCGCAATCAAGAGAAGCGGACCAAGAAAAGGAAGACCTCAGAAGCGGCTGATCAAGCCGAGGAGGAGGAGGTCGAAGAAGAAGAGTCGGTGAGCCAACCAAGTCCAGTTCGACAGCCTCGAACACCGGACGGGCCACCGCCGGCTAAGCGACCGCAAACCCGCGACACCGAGCGGGGACGGGCGGTCTGGGGGCGTGCACTGGAGTTGAACCTCCGCATCGTCGCCCTAGCCAACGAGCGGGCCCAGCGATTGACGATAGAAAATTGGAAATTAGAGAGCCCGTTCCAAGTGCGAAAGCTTGCGGCCGACGAACTTTGTGAGCAACGAAACCTCAAGGGCACCGTTGCATTGGCCGCCATTCGCGAACTCTGGAAGACCCCCAACGAACAGGGAAAGAGAGGATCCAACGAGGCTTGTAGTTCTTGTGACGAACGACGGCAGGCTCAGTTGCCCGTGGTTCAGGACTACATCAAGCGGCGCGGTCTTAAGGGACCAGCCCGCCTCGGATCCACCGCCAAGACAAAGGCGGCGCCAAAAGTGAGCCTGACACCTGGGCCGAAAGAGAAGGCCAAATCGAAGGCCGGACCAAAAGGGAAGGCCAAACCGTCAGCCGCACCAAAAGTAGCGGCTAAAGCGAAGGCCACAACTGTGGGTCGTCGCCCGGAAGAACTCACACGGACTACTGTTGAAGTCCGTGGAGTGCCAAACCCTTCCGATCCTTGACCGGGCGAACCGCCCGCGACTGCCGCTGGAAAAGGAGCGAGCGGCAGCAGCAGCAGGGTTGAGAGTAGGAAACCATGGAACAGCAGGTCCAACAGCTGAGGGATATGGTACTTCAACTCCAACAGAACCAAACGAGGTTGGAGCAAGAGAATCAAGTGTTGAGGGAGTCTCAAGGCGGGGTGACAATGTTAGCCTCAGCCGTAGGAGAATTGGCTAAAAGCCTTGAGAAGAAAGAAGATAGGAGGAAGTCCCAAATCCTTATGGACACCAAAGGGTTGGGACGCCCCGAGAGTTTTGGGAATGTTGAAGGGGATTTTCGAAAATGGGCCAGGAGCATTGACAACCTGTTCATAACTACTTTTGGGAGAGAGTTCATTGAAGTCCTGGAGTATATTTTGGAGCAGGAAGACGCGATTGAATTGAGTGCTATGGAGTCCGCGTTTGGGACTGGAACCATAGCAGCTATCGATGATCTAGAGGATAAAGCTGATCAAATTCATCGCGCGCTCCTGACCCTAACCTCAGGTGAAACAGAAGATTTGATGGTAGGAGCTTCAAATGGGTTTGAAGCATATCGGCGAGTTCACCGCCGTTGGGATCCCCGAACCTCGGGACGGAAACGCAATATACTTCGAGCGATTCTCCAACCGGAGAGAGTCAAGACATGGGCCGCGGTGAGGCCAGCGATCGAACAGCTCGAAGAGCTCATCAGGCGGTACGAGTCTCGGAGGAGTGCCGCAGGGACCAGGGAGACCCTATCGGACGACGTCAAGTCCGCTTCATTGGAGACGCTGGTACCCCCAGATTTGGAGAAACATCTTTTGTTGAACAAGAGTAGATTGACAACCTATTCGTTGATCAAACAGGAGATTGAACTTGTCATTGAAACATCCCTCACATCAAAATCATCTGTTCCAAAACCAGGTTCATCGAGTTCGAGTTATCAAGGACCTCAACCCATGGACGTCGATTCGATCGGACAATGGATCGCAAGCCTGGTCAAAGGAAAAGGTAAAGGAAAAGGTAAGCAGGCCAAAGGTGATGGGAAGAAAGGCTCAAGCAAAGGGGGCTCAAGTAAAGGCTCAAACCCGGCTCAAGATATCACCTGCTATAATTGCGGTAAGAAGGGACACCGAGCGGCCGATTGCTGGAGCAAGAAAGGGCCGGAAGGAAAAGGCGATAAGTGGTCAGGTTCAGGCAAAGGAGACAAGAGTGGTAAAGGTGGCAAAGGCAATAAAGGCAAAGGTGGACGAAGCGGCAAAGGTAAAGCCGCAGGAAGTATGGAAGAGATGGACGATCCGGATGATGGCGTTGAGCCAGCTCCGGAAGCTGATGTCGGAATGCTCATATGGCAGACTTGAGTGGAATTGGAATGGCGGATACCTCATCCGCCGAGGAATGGATGAAGTTTAACCTGGACACTGGAGCAGCCCAGACAGCCATCCCGAATGGCTGGGAAGACCGAGTGGTTGGCAGTGAAGGCAACGGAGTTGTATTCAAGACTGCATCAGGAGAGTTGGTGCCCAGTCAGGGCATTGGAACCTTTGAAGGGTTCGACGAGAGCGGCAACAAGTGCCGTGTGAAAGGTTCAATGGCTGATGTTCACAAGCCATTGATTTCAGCATCCAAATAAAGAGTTTGCCTTGGAATGGGGGTCTCAAAATGAATGGGGGTCTCAGACCTTCATGCGGTGTTGCCCTGTGCATTTTCCCTTTTTCTCACCTGTGGGAAGAGTTCTGTCATGTGGTTGCAGAGATGGTGAGCGTGTCTAAAGAAAGCGGGACCACTTGGTGGCCTATGGGCAGAGTTCTGTCATGCGGCTTAAGATGGTGAGCGTGTCACTTATGTTGCAGTTCCCTCCCTCTCTCCCAAATGGTTGGCTTCCGGCAAGAGTTCTGCCATGTGGTCGCAGGGCTGTGTAACTTTCAAACGAGAGTCAGAGGTTGCTTCCCTTTTTCTTTCTTCCTTTCGTCCACCCGCCCGCTCCTCCTTACTAATTTTAAACCAGAGTTCTGTGGTTTGCGCGTATTGGCATAGTTGATATGCGTTAGTAAACCATGTGGCTTTTTGGGGGTAGGGTGATTTCAAGAGTGATGTTCCTAGGGCAGGAAGACCTGAGAGCAACCCTGTGCCTATTTTCACACAGTCTGGTTTATTTTACTAAACCCTCTTGCCTGGACTTTTTCGGCGCGGATTCTTTCGGTTTCACGGTGGGCTTTGATGGCACTCGCAGCCCTCCAGTCGCATTTTGAAGGGTTCAAGACTAAGTTAAAACCTTTAGTCAACCCGTGCGCGGTACGTGGTCAGCAGATTCTACTACCATAACTTTCAACAGAATCTTTTCAATTCAGTTGAGTATTGAATCTATAAAGTATTAAAGTTGTACAATATATAAGCTCTATATTATTTTCTTGAAAACAACGGACGTAGAACAACAGTTCATAGAATTTATGGGCAGCCCTTTGAGAAGCAATGTTGCCTGCCATCGAAGACTTGAGTTCCAGCAGCAGCGCTGGTCCTGAGTTGGATGAAGGGCATACGCTGGTCCCCAAAGTTCGAGAGAGGAAGAAAAAACGGAAGGCTGATGAGGGCACTGTGCCCTGTGACCTTGAAACGACGTTGAGAGGAGTTTTGGGGAAAAAGTGTGGGTGCAAGAAACATTGCTTTGAACCCTTCAGAGAAGATAGCAAGTTCGTGGAATTGCTGCAATTTCGGCAGAGCTGGAATGAGCTCCACAAAACCGACCAAGACAAGATGGATGCTTGGTTGCGTTGGGAGGCGTTGACAACATGTCGATTGGTTGAGTAGTGTTTTTTCGCAACGGTGTGGCTTTGCTTGTGGAACTAGGTGTTTGATCGTATACGGGAGAAGCACAGTTCGCAAAGTGGCGAATGGGTCTTCCTGTCTGAGCGGGTATGCTTGAAGGGGTGGAAGAGATTGCATGGGCTTGGTCCCGCTGCCAAGGTATTGAATACGATTTCTTGTGGCCGTTGTTTTGTATAATATTTTCTTGTCGAGCCTTTGCTCTACTTTTTTTTTCTTTTCAGTTCTGTGTGCTATGTTCACTTTGACTAGTTTTCTTGTGGGTCTAGTGCTGAGGCTCCAGGCGTTTCAGCCGGGTGACACAGGCAGTGAACGATGGGGCATCAGCTCCACCGGTGGACTTGAGATACTTAAACCGACCGGGCGTCGAGGCTGAGGTTGCTACATGTCGTTCGGACATTCTTTCATTCCTGTCCGAGATCTACAACTCGATCGCAGAAACATTACCGGACTTCCGTGATGACACCTTTGATGTAGAGACCAGTCTGGAAATTGTGAAGCCAGATGTGGACACCGCAGATCCATACTCTGAAGCAACAGCAGCAGCAACTCCAAGTCCAGTTGGAAACAAGTGCAAGAAAAAGAACACCAAACGCAGCGTCCAGGTAAACCCTGACAGGGTCGCAGAGCCGGGGGGACCATGTGAACAACGATATTTGCCCCCTGGTCAAATGAAAGACTACTGGGAAATGTACAAGAAGAGACAGTGCGTCAGCTCGCGCAAACCTGCAAGTTTCCCGACGTTTTGGAAAGACCCCTGTCTTAATTCTTTGCGGCGCTCGCTCGACCTACTTTGCGTAATAGTATTTTTTGGTTCTTGCGATTCAATGGTTACATAGTGTGTGACAGTGCGGGACATTTACTTTGAGATAGTGTTTTCAGGTTCGTTGCAACACCTAGGTCTGGCTACGCGATTATAGTTTCCTGGTATTCAGACCTTTGAGGCAGCACCCGGAGTGCACGACCTGCGTAAAGCACAAAATGCTAATTCGCACATTGGGGCATCATGCACGGGCCCGGCTTCATCAACAAGAATTGTACCACCAGCACCTGCACCACCAGTACCTGGACAGACTCCAGTACTGGCAGGGTCGAGGAATCTCGAGAATGTCTGGGTCATTGGCGCTATGCGTCATCATCGACGGAATGGACCAGAGCAAATTCTCATGGCCTAGAGGCCAATGTGTGAAAACAAAGGAGCTAGCAAGCTGGTCTCGCCCCCGTTGTCATGTGATTGGAGCAATACTTCACGGTCACGGTATATATTTCGCGGTGACACGGCCTGACATTCCCAAAGACGCTACAACTCACTGCGAACTCATCGCGTACATTCTCACAAGGTTGGTCAAGGACGAGGGCCTATCGTTGGAGGATGTTTCATTGTCCATCCAGTGCGACAACACTCCGCGCGAACTCAAGAATAACGTGGTCTTGACGTTTTTGGGTTCGCTCGTCGCTAAAGGTCCCGCGCAGCAGTTCAAAAACTAATTTTGTCATTGGAATCATGTATTTTGTTTTCTCGATACTACGTGGAAGTAGAAAAACTGTCACCAAGCGCCAGCCGACTGAGGAGTCCTGAGGGAGGCTGCGTTACGCAGCCTCCGCTCAGGACATTCACATGAGGACGTGGATCAAGCTTTTGTGCGACTATCTAAGTACATCACAACTCGTGCAAGGACAGTGCAAACACCGTTAGAGTTTGTGCGTGTGATCAACGCATGGTTGCAACAAGCAGACTTTCCACATGAGCCCCCTGCGCGCCGTCTGGCTTTTCTGATGGAGCAAACCAGAGATTGATCGATTATTTGCACAAAGATTGTGTAACTGTAGGGCCTACATTGTTTGTGCATTATTTTATTTTGTGCCTGGCAGCTTGTGACTGAACTGAGGAAAGGCTTTCTTGCGACTGCCTTCCCCGTGTATTTACGCGGAATTGGAGGACCAGGAGCTCCTCACGTGTTCCACCTGCAGAGACGGTCTGATGTTGGCAACTTGGCTAGAGCGAGCTGACCTTTGTGTTTGTTGTTTGACTTCGGCACTTGGCACTGATCGGGCTTCATCTAAGGCCTGACCTCCGATCGCATCTCTGACCAGTTTTTCCACTTGCCCCCAGCTGAGTACCATGCAAACGATGTGATTTTACGGCGCCTTGGCGGAAGAAGTATGAATCATATATGCGAGGCCAAAGTGGCAACAGGGTACAAAAACCAACGGTTGATTGTTTCTCTTCGCAGATTGGAAGGAACTTCGTTGAGAAAGGTTCACTGGGTCACCAGCAAACAGGTTGACAACGAGTCACCATGTTGTTTAGTGTGATGAGGACTAAAAGGTGGATGAAGGACAAAGAGTACAAGCAATGCATGCTGTATTTCCCCGAGAGCTGGGCCTTGAAGGTCCTGCCATCGGGTGTGCCAGCAGGCCATGTAAGAGCAAACTGTTTGTTGGTCCATGTGAGAATGCGTGTTCCGCTTTTTGTTGCGAAGGCCCCAACGCATAGTTTAGCCCAAACCCTGCAGTCGTCAGCACGAAGAAGGACATTGGCGAGAAACAGCGTCAAGAGATTCTCCAGTACACTGCCATTTTGAGGAACCCTTTGTATGGCATGAGTGTGGCAGCAGACGATCTAGAAGCTTGGGTTAACGACCAGCTGATGCCGGCGCCACTTTTGGATGTATCAGCGTGCCTTTAATTCAACCGAGTGACAGTTTCAGGTGAGAGTCATTCGTAAGGTATCAATACTATGTGATGAAATTTAATTTTGATATTTTCCAAATTTGGCCAATTGTCACGCCCCAGGTGTGTCGCAAGCAGCAGGCGCCCAGGGCCATCCGGATCAGCCCCTCTTGCAGAAGATTTCGAGGCAAAAGAAAATCCATTGAAGTTTCCTAGCTTCAATTGCGGGTGTGAAGCGGTTGTTTGATCTTTCTTTGCTCTTGGTCTTGATTATTTTTGGGCAATTTTTACTTAGGCTCATGAAACCGGCGGGCGTGGCTGGGGCCGTTGCATCATACAGGCAGAAGGCAGAGACTAAGATCATTTTAGATATGGCTGCAAGATGTTGGGGGCAAGGGATACCATGGAATGAGGCCCTCAAGATTGCAGAGACAGCGCAGAAACGAATAGCAGAGAGAGTGGGCCCAAGAAGCAAAGGGTAAAAAACCATGTACGTAGCGTGGACCTAGTCGTGTCATTTAGTCAATGTCAATGCTGCCAGTCACACCTCCCCCTCGCCAAGCCTGCTTACTTGTTTCACTTGCACGTGCACGATCGGGCCACAGAACTGCCGTAGACGCACAGTTGGCTTGACCGTCACCATTTCTTAAAGTTTGATGCGTCGCGCTGCTAAGGCCAGGCGCTCAGATTTGGTGGTTTCTTGCGCGCGCGAGTTTTGTTCACCTTTCCGTCCGTTCCAATTCAGGTTCTGGCAAGTTTCGGCGATAGGCCTGGACTTTTTACTTGACATTGAGTTCTGCTTTCAATCACTTCCTCCGGTGCTTTGTGAGCCAACCTTTTTTACATTCAGGATTGATGTCCCCGTGGGCAGGTTGGTTCATCAAACTCCCAGGATTCTAACGCTCGCCCCTCCAGGCAAGAGAGTTTTTACCCGCGCAAACAAACATTGGCGGCGAAGCCAAACAATCAATCTGCGAGCTGTGGTCAATTGTGCCCCTCATTCAATTAATGTCAAGATTTCCCAAGCCTACGCTTTCTCATTCAGCTGTGGCCCAAAGTGCTTATTTGTTTGGGGAACTGGCCTGGAAATTCATGGCGTGCCTGCCGCCTATCACCAGCATGTCCCTTTCCAAGTTGTTACTTCTTTGGGGTTACGGCCAGCTTCGTTTTAGACGTGCGATGCAGCAGTGAACCACGCAGTGATGTTGATGCTCGCTGTTGTCAAGTATATAAGACTTCCTTGTCTACTCAGGTCCGATGACGACTTTGAGGAGAAGGTGCAGCTGGAAGAAAAGCCGGCAAGGCGCAAGGTTAAGGCTGGATTGGACACCATCCGTTTTCCTTTGAACCAGACTTGAATCCACAAGCTCTCACCATTCAAGACTAACTTGCTTCGTGAAGACGGGAATGCCAGTTTTCACAAGTTGCCAGGCCGTTCAGAAGTTGGCACTGAAAAAGCACCAGGCAAGATCCAGGGTGGGGAGACAAGTTTGAAGTGGTCAGCTTTTTCCAGGTGCGTTCCAGGATTAAGTTCATCTATTCGATGAGGGCGAGCGCCAAAAAGTTGAAGGCAGGCTTGCCAACGTGTGATTTTCTCCCTTGCATTTGTCCCGCCAGTTGCCTCGCCACGGCCACATCAGCGTGGATGGTTACCTCCAGCGTTCAATGGTTGACCTTCCAAAAGCGCCAAGATTGACCGTCAAGATTGTATCAAACTCAGATCTCACCAGTGCTGATGCGTACTTGAACCGGAATGCCCCCAAGGACAACTCCCCTGTAAGGACACGAGACAGATCTATTCCATTTGCATGGGAGAGACTAGGGTAAGTTTCATGAGCCTAGGTTTCAAAGAACCGACCAGGAAAGAAGGAGAATGGCGCGATGCGGTTCTCTGGCTGTAAAACAATCCGTGCTTGGAGCACCTTGCGTCAGGGCCTAATGTTTCACGCTCCAACCACTGGACTATTGTTCTCCTTTCCCTGAGGCTGTTTCAGCTCGACATACACTGTGACGCAGTCAGATGTGAGTGTTCGAGGGTCAACAGTGCAACCCTGAGCGCAGCGCCCACCTGCTTCGAGCCAATTTCCCACCTTACTTGGCTTAGGCTATGAATCCTGACCCCCACAAGTTACCAATAACCCACTATTTTTGCACACTGCAAAAAAGTATTTGCGAGGGTCAGATTTCATGGCCCAAGCCAGAGTCGAAAATTGCATTTGAGTGGAGTGAATCTGCCGCGGTGGCCCAGGACCTAGCCAATCAAGTGGCTCTTTCCGAGCCATACCAAAAGCGAACCCGTGAGTTGGGATTGCTACCAGGGAAGTTTCTTTCCCTCGGTGTAGCAGAATACTTCCAAGGCAACAAGATTTCCTTGCTTGGTTTTGGTCCACTTCAGAGTGTTTCAGGCCTCCCAACTGGGTGGACTTCAGCGGAATCTTGTGTTAGCCGTGCGTCCCTTGCTGTGTTCAACCAAGTGGGCCTGCCGGACTGCAAGTAGATCTTGGCTTGGCGTGTCTATTTACAGTAGTTGGCGCTGTTGCTGCCATGCTTGATGTTGGAATGATTGCAGGAACAAGAGAAGATCGAGTGTATCTCCCTGTTCGCGGGCGTTGGTGGCCTCGATGTCGGGCTATCACCGCCGGACGCTCAGCTGTCTGCCAAAATTCCTTTCTCGCAGCAGCTTGGTGACCTTGAAGACTTGATCTTGCGAAAGATTGGCTCGATGCAAGCCAGCGCCCCGCCAGTGATTGTATCTAGTTTTTGGCAATGGAAGAGAAGTGGCAGACGGTTCGGACTGTCGGTATCAATCAAATTAGGAGCCTTGGCAGCGTTTCTTCTATGAAGTGGATGGTGGACTTCAACTACCGCCCTCCAAGTGGATTGGGATTTTGCGCAGCTAAGGGTGCTGAAAGGGTCCGAAGTTTGGTGTCGGTGGCGTGGCTCTGTGTCGCTGGGACGAAGAACTGAGATGTGGTGGTAGGGAAATGTGTGTTTTGGTGCGCCGCTATAAGAATACATACTGTGTGAACCAGCTTAGTGTTTGCCAGGTGGTACTGGCACGACCACCAGTGGGTGCGAGTCAATGCAGTGGAGAAGCGCGGCAGGGAAGAACCAGCCGCTGGTTCTGCAGTGGTGCCACCCTTATGCGTTTTGTTTAAAGTGGTTTGCGCGTGTTGACTACCTTGCTGGTTCTGGGTTGGCTCCGATGCATGGGCTGAGGAGCAGGAGCGACGCCCACGGGAATTGCAAACAGAATTCTGAGAGTGTGACCATGCCTTCGCGCACGGATTCCACAGGTTCAACACTTTCAAGACATGCCTGCCTGATGTGAAAATCATTACTGCAGCGTGTGTGTGTTGGTTGTTGTGGCTATGCACAAACTCAGCTCAGAATGTCTCTTCGCAAGCGATGCTGAGAGTCGTGTGTGGCGTGCGTAAATGCAAGGTGGTTTAAGACGGTGGAGTTTGTGACGGCCTCAAGTCACAGCAAACGCCCGAAACTTTTGACTAATTAAATTAAAGAAAGTTTCCACCAAAGATTTTGAGATTCAGGTTGAGGCTGATGACTATGCCCGCTCAGTTCTTTATGCAAGAATGCGAGATAATACTCTTCCTCGGTGCGAAATTGCGTCGGACGTTCGTGGTTACCAACCTTCGATCCATGCTTCAAGGGCAAAGGCTGTCATCGCAGGATTTCCTTGCCAGGCTGGAAATCGGAAAGCGACAAATTTTTGTGTTTTTTCTATGGACAAATGGTGCGCTTGTGCGACTTAAGAGTTCGTTTCTCGCTAAATCAATGTCATCGGAACTCACCTGTGTGCGCAGCGCAGCCAGGATATAAGTGCAGCAGGCGCTCAAGCTGGGATGGATGGCGCTCGCAGTAGTTTGGTGGATGAAGCGTTCAATGCATTTGACCGGCTCCCTGAGGCGTCCGCGGCTTATTCTCCTGAACCTTGTTTTGTTGGCCTGTTAGCGGAACAGTCTGTTTTGCCTTTGGACTGGAGCTGAGGGAAGCCCTTTTTTTGAAGAATGTTGCGGCGCTGATCAGTGGCCAAGAGAATTGCAGAAGAATGTGGTGCCGGATTGCCAAGGCTGGGCCGGATCTATGAGATGTGGTTGTTTTTATCATCGTGTGTGATTTAGACGCGGGGTAATTTTGTAGCTGCTGTGGCTGTGTCTGTGTGTTGTTCTAAGTGTTAGCCAAAAAGGGTAAAACTAGCAGAACGTGTCGAATTTGACCCCGCAACCAACCAAGAGGGGTCAAGAGACCGCAAAGATAAATAGGGCCAACTCTGGTGTAGTTGGCCCTAATTATTTTGTGGCCTCTTGACCTCTGTCTTGGAGAATGTGAGATGGGTTCCGCTGAAGGCGTGCCATGAACGAGGCCTTCACATGTTTTGGACCTCCAACCAGCTATGCAACGTTGGTCTTGCAGTTGGGGGCTTGGAGCTCTTAAAGCGTGCCTGACAGTCAGTGTTAACTTTTTGGCTTCAAGGCTGGCCGCTCCCGTGTGTTCATCCTTGCGATTCGCTGCGGCGCTGGTTCAGCATGGTTCTCAGAGGCCACAAAAGTGGAGAGGATGTTGATGGAAACCAGGTTTTTGTTGGCCCTGGAGCCACACCTTTTCGATCAAATTCGTGTGGTTGTGAATCAAAAACCTTGAGTCAGTGGTTGTCTAAACAATGTGGCAGTTCTTCACCTCGCTTGGCGAGGCGCTTTGCTTAGCGATGAGAAACGTAGGTTTGTTCGCCAAAGGTCATGCGCACGCACCCCTCCCCACGCAAAGAGTTTGAGCTGGCAACGGTTGTATCAGGGTAATCCGTTTTGGGGCGGGTGAACCTTTCCTCGCAGCTTGCAGGACGCTTTCCCTTCCTGCAGCTTCTGGGCCGAACGCCCTTGGAACCAGGAGAGTGCAGTGGTGCTTGAGAGGTGGCTAACAAATGAGATGCCCCATGACTACAAGTCTCGCTTTCAAACACTAGGAAACGTTGTGGTGCCACAACAAGCCTTTTTGGCTATGACGGTCCTTGCACAGTTGATGCGGGCAGAACTGCGGTAGTGTGATTGTGAAATTTTGTGCGTTGAATTCTTTTTCCATGTTTCCAGTGGTGTAACCTTTCCATTACACAGAGGTTTCCAGCGTCAGCCCGCGTCTGATGCTACAATTAGCAATTTGGTTCGCGCTGCCAGTGCCCGACACAGCCTGCTGAGCAACCAAAGGTTCATGCCAACGTCGCTATTTACAACAAAACTGTTGCGTTGATGTCATGTTGTGCAATGCAGGTGTGTGGGATAGGCTGTGACGCAACGTCAAATTCAAAGGGAAATACCTGTCAGTGTGGAAGCTCATGCGTGCGATCCAGATGAGTCTGCGAGATAACAGCTCGTCCTTAGTTTGGCACAGTTCCAACAAAACGGTTTGGGCAGGTTGCCCGAATGGCGCGGATCACTCACCTTGCAAGGCTTGGGACGGGGTGTGGACAATGGCTTGAAACAGGGTTGCCCCTTCTGAGTCCTTCTCATCTCATAGGTTGAACCTTCTTTTCAAAAGCCATGGATATAAGTTGTCTAAACTCTAAAAACTTAAACGTTTTGGAAAAACCCTAAACCCTAAACGTCAAACCCTAAACCCTAAACGTTTAAAAATTTAGGTGCGGCATGGACATTTAGGGGGCAAGTTATTGAAAACAACACTGGTTGGGCCCCCAGTAGAACAGGTCAACGAGTGATGGATCCGACCTCGGATCCATCACTCAACCACAGGGACGGATTGGGGGGGGAGGGAGGGTTGGGAATCAAGTTTGGCGAGATTCCAAGTGGGCCCAGCATCGGAGATGGATCCGACCTCGGATCCATCACCCAATGCCCTCTTACGTGGTTGTGCCCCGAGTGTTGGATTTTGTTGTTCTATATTTGGGTGCATTCCCACGGTCTTTGCGATGCTCTCTGTACAACTCAGCACTTGACAATCACGTCTTTGGATTCCTCAAAGCACACCTTTCTCGCACATTTTTGTCAATGACTTGCTCTCTACACGCGCTGAGATGTTAAGGTTTTCATTTTGACATCCAACCAAAAGCACTTCAATGTTAGTTTGTAAACAAAAACCACGAACATGTTTTTACAGTTTTAACCAGTAGGTGGCCATAGCCATGGCTGTGCCTCCAACATCGGTCTTGCTGGTGGACTACGAGTGGTGTATACGTATCCTGCGGAACAACAAAACATGGGAGATTCGGGGGGCTCGGTGCCACAAGATTGGCCAACGAATTGGAATCGCATGCACAGCAAAAACATCCCCGACAGGGCAGTCGCTGGTGCTTGGAGAGGTTACTTTCAACGACTGCTTCATGGTTGCGGAGAAACAACTTGGCTTTGTTGCTCCTCCCCAAAGCTGTCCAGAAAACTATCTTTTCTTGCCAGAGCATCTTCACAAACATCAGATTTCCAGCGTTGCAGACTTCCCGGTATTGGCAACTTACGACGAAGTGTTTGCGTGGGAGTTCAAGGATGCGGTGGAATATGAGAAGCCAGTAGTTTTGCCATCTAAGCCGGGGCGGATTGTTTGGGCACGGCTGGGACCTTAAGCAAAGGCCAGCGCAGCTAATTGCGCCCAGGCTCTCAAAAAAATGAGGGACAGAATAGACTTGAACGAGTGCGCGATTCATTTTTCTACGGGGAGGTAGTGTCGCATTCTGTTTGTAAGCCTGCTCGCGCCAGGTGATGGTGTGAGAGGGCGGCAATGGCCCTACCCCTTGTAGAGGGAATCCCGGAGCGTGTGCGTTGTCATTGAAAATCAGTATGTGGCAGTTCTTTGCCTGTTGATCATTGATGCTCAGCTATGCATCTAGTCCTTTCACTATGTGTGATATATACATTGATGTAGGTTATTATAGAGGGTTTATATGCGTTGTGGGTATTCTACCGGCCTGCGTTCCTGATACTTTTGAAAACTAAGATACTCTTGTTGTCGCTTGCTGCTGTATATTTTGCAGGCGGATCTAGTCTAGAGTCTAGAGGACAGGAGCACTCCTTGCCCATGCCGCCCAGCAAAAGGAGGTCTTTCGGAAACCAGCCAGGGCAGGGTCAGGCGCAGCTGAAGTTTCTGAAGTTGAACAGCAGTGCCAGTCTCGGGGATGTCACAGCCGCGGAGAGTGTTGTGAAGAAAGTCACAAACTGGTTGCTCGCATCTATTTAACCACAGAAAACTGAAAGGTCACCGCTGGAGGCTTTTTCACACCCTCGGAATATGTTCTCGTCATACTTCCCAACGAGGTTGCGCGACAATGTGGTGAAGATTGGTGGACCGGATCTCTACTTCAACGCGAAGTATGCCACCGAGGAACTTCGATGTGTTTTCTTTGAATTTAGTGGCGCTTAGAATTCTCGATTGATCGTTGGAGGCTTCCAAGCTGGAATTCGCTCAGTGGCTTGATCAAGCTTTCCCTTGCGACGACAGGCTGACCACGGGTGACAGCTTTGCTGTGCATTTCGAAATCAGGCTGACAGCTTTGCTGTGCTTGTCTTTGCTTTGCTTTGCTGGCAGGCTGACGTATGCTGGTGTTGGAGATCTTCGAGGACCACAAGTCATCAGACCCTGGAACCTGTCATGGAGGTCTGACATGGGCCTCAGCGGGTTCATTGAACCTGAGCAGCTTTTGTTGCTGTCAGAGCTTTACCTTTGTGACGGGCTACTTGTCGTATTTGTTTTGCTGATACGATGAAGTACAGTTATGAAGACAATCTCAGAGGTGGGTATTCACATGTTTTTAGGTTCGATTGGCGCGTGTATTTCTATATTGCCGTGACCGACGCCCCGTCCCAAGAAGTTGGCCGCCAAATCGACGCGCCCCAGGTTCAAGACAAACTCTGACATGGCTGGAGTGGAGCGACTAGCCATTGTATCCAAGTTGGACTCCTCCTTCCTGGAGAGTACTTACACCGATCTCCCATGCTTGCCAGATGCTGGCCCGGGTTTTCAAACATTTACAAGTTTGTTTGTTCAAACTCTGTTTTGTTCAGTCAAATTTCACATTTTCTTAGCCTTGGGCCACGACAAAAAAGAGCACCAAGTCCTCCCGCTACTATGACTTTTGTCACGCCTAATTTGAGCAGAAATCACCAAGTGTCAAGTCTGCAACGCGCAGGAGATCTTCTGCCACCTTTCTCTGTAGCCTATGTGAAGGGCTACCGAAGGTCTGTGACAGCTCTCATAGTGGCAGAAGCCGTTCGCTGCCTCAACATTTTGGACGAAGTCTCGGAGAACTACAAGGCAACATTGTTGAGGGGATGTGCTTGACGAACGCAGTGCGTTGGGTGGCAGAGCCGTTCCAACCTAGACTCATGTCCAGAGCCTCTTAACTCAATGTTGGAAAGCTGTCATGGCTTGCAGGAATCCATGCGAGCAGTCTACACCACCGTTGGAGACTACAACCATGTTCAAGACCAAGTCCTCACCGCGCGAGGCTGGAATTGAGTGGGCGCAGTACCTACAGTAATAGGTGTTGCTCTGTTTGAACCGGTGTTTTGCTCTGAACGCCTGAGAGGCATCAGCATGTCAAGCACTGCTACCCGCAAAAGCCCTCACTGCTTCAATTTCATCCGACAAATGCAAGTCCTGACACGGGCTGGTGTGGAGAAGGAAGCGTCTGAGGTGGTTAGCCCTAGTTTTAAAAGATATTTTTAACTTCGAAAAACAAGTTTAAAAATCTTTCTGCTCACTTCTCTCCTCAGTGAGGGCTTTGTTTGGTTTTTTCGGGCTTCAAACTGCTGTGTCTGTTTATGTTGAAGCGCAACTTGCATTTCAAGATTTGGCGCGCGGCTAGGCGTGGCAGACCGCGGGCCAACTTGCGAAAGCGTTTGGCATTGGAAAGAACGAGTCGCAGGCTGTCTTTCAGTTGGTCAACCATGTACCAGGCCCAGTGGTCGAGGCATTGAAAAATGCCGTCCGCCCACGAGGGATGAGGCCCTTCCTCTTACACGAAACCATAGCGAGGCAGGTATTCTCTATTGCCTTCACTTCTGGAACCGGCCCCCTGTCATTGTGGGAAGGGCCCCTGACAAATCCAGACGCCAGTGATTGCGAGGTGGCTCCTGGGCTGATTTGAGACCGTGACGTTTTCCGACTTGTTGAATCGGACAACACCAACATAATATTGATATTGTGTTCAGCAAGGAAAGAAAAGCTTTGGTTTTGGATTTTCAGTTTGTTTGCTGCAAGGCATTGCTGCTGATTCAACGCATGATCCTGGATTGGGACAAGCTGCCGCCATCCCTCCGCAAACCATGGAACGTGAAGGACACCACCACCTTGCACAGTGCCTGCGCCGGGTACCTGCATTTCATGTCTGTGTTGCAGCGGAAGATTCCGAAAGCGGACTACGACTCTTCTGCGGCAGGATTGAGAGAACAATTCCTCTCTGGATTTCTCGATGTGGAGATTTTGCAGACGCTCGAGTCTTCTGCGCCGCCGCTTAATCTTGAGGATGTTGGATTTCTCAGGCTTGGGGCACAAAATTGGTATTGTTTGGGGCTTGAATGACAAGTAGTAACAATTAAATGTAGACATTTAAGGTCATTGCTGGCAGGAGTGTTTTGGGCGACATCCAGCAGCGGGAAGCCCAAGAACTTGAAGCTCGAGACAGGGAGCTAGCAGACAAGGTTGCGGCCGCTACCTTTGCGCAGATCGAGTTGAAGTACAAACAAGACATGCAGGTCCTTGAGAAGGACTTTCTTCCCTCGAAGGATCGTGAGGCGCGGGAGGCTGCACTGGACATGCGCTACTTGCAGAACAGACAGCAGATACTTGGCCATCAAATCACAGTTTGGCGGGCTTGGTCATGAGTCGTGATCCCAAACAGAGTCTTTGGAGGACGCCGTGTGTTGATAAAAGAAGTTTTTGGAGAGGGGGAGTATTGCCTGTAGCGCCAAAGCACTTTTCATGAGCCTGGCTCTGCGGGGTTCTGGGATGTTCTGGGTCCGGCGCAAGAATCAACAATAGCGTTCAAGATCAGGAGCCAGGAGCTATCCTTTTTTGTTTGAAAAGGTTGTCTTGTTGTTCACGGGTTGGTGTCTCATGCCAGGAAGGGCCAAAATTTTACTCGGCAGTGGATGACGAAGAATGCTCACCTGGTTGAGACGGAAGACACTATGTCATCGGCCGTGCGAGACTTGATGAAATTTGTGGGGGAGAAGCCAGATGGTGGCGAGACGAGCCTCGCCACAAAAGGTCGCCAATTGTCCTTTCAGTATCATCAGTGAAGAATGAGTCCATGGAAAATTACCAGTGAATGCTTCCCGTTCACAAAATTGTTTTGTTGAGTTTTTCACAATTTGGGTTTCGGAAAAATTGTGGACCTGGTGTTGTTTTTTGTTGGCGTGCCAGGTACATGTTGGCTTTGATGGACGCGACCATTTTCCCGTCGAACGCCAAAGTGTTGAGCAGCACCACGCAAGCCATGTCCACCGTCCTGGCGATGAGTGGCAGCAAGAACGTTGGGCATGTGCAACTCCCCATTGCGCAGAGCAACACCAACACTACCGCTCTTGTGACCCATCGGAGGAAGATTGAAGATGGCTTCATGAGTGCACGGCTTGACACGTCCAATTCCGTGGTCTTGCAATTCACACGCCCATCGGATTCTACTGCGCAAGACCGTCGAGGTGGCATTCAGAATGGCTAGGTTTTGGCGCAGGAGCCTAGAGCGTGCCAGTGGGAATTTCCTCAAGTGATCGGCCCACTTGCCCTGGTGAGGGTGTGTGATATGGTTGGCTACGACCCCGACTCGCGACCAAGCCCAAGTGCAAGAGCGGAACAGACACTTGCCGTATGGTGGCGTAGCATGTTTTGTGACATGGGGCGTGAGTGTTTGGCTTTTTTGGTCGTCCTTTCAGGGCCTGTATAGTATTGTTTGGCTTAGGAAAGGTCTGGCTGCGCACATCAGCATTCTTGATGCATATATTTCTGGCCTCACCCTCGAGCAGAAGGACGAGATCATAGTTGTGGACTTGATGCCCAACAGGTGCGACGTGTGAAAGACAAAGAAAATTTGACGGTGGTAGTTCGGGTTTTTCTAAAGCAAGTCGAACATACTTCTGGTGCAGGTGGCTGGAGTTTGGTCGCGCCGTGGTGAAGCAGAAGCTGGAAGACAAGTGGAAGAACTTGAGATACATCGCATTCATTCGTGATCAGCACAAGGACGTGGTCCAAATGGTGGAGGAATCTGTCTATACATGGTGGGATGGCTCAAATGTGGCACCATCGAAAACACGACCTCATGAGGCAACTGCTGACCCGAATCTTTGCCTCCTTCTTTGGGAAGGGGGTCGCCCGAGGTTGCCAAGCTCTGTGTTGGACAAATTCGCACGTGGGACAGAGCAGTTCAATGCTGTCATGGACTTTGACAAGGATCTCAAGAAGAAGTGGCCAGAACCTAACGCTGCCCACCAGCCGCCGCCTCCAACTTCCAAAGGTCCGACCACCGTCACTACTCGCGCCACTGGTTCGCCAGACTTTACTGGAACCGATGTCCTTGACCTCACTCGCGAAGTTGACCTGATGAAAATTCCATCTGAGAGCTTTGCAGAAGAGCGGCGTCTCAGCTTTGCTTACTGTAGTGCTGTTCAATGATAGTTGTTGGATTGTTTGGGGGGGGGGACATGTTTGGCCTGTCTGGTTGAATGAGGCTTGCGCTGTGTCCAGGCAGGCCACAAAAGCCATCCATTCTGGTGTCCAAATCTTTTGGCCTGTTCTTGGGGAACTTCACGCCGGATGAGATGGTTCTCCAAGCTGGTGAGATTTTTTGGATTCAACGTCGGCGCTTTTCAAGTGCAGATTGTCCGTGGCGCCGCAGCGCAACCGCGCAAGATTTTGTTGTATTTCCCAACGGAGGTAAAACAAGTTTGGGGACACATAGCGCCCGCCTTTAGTTTATGCCTGTGGTTGATTGCAGGAACTGGGCATCAGGAGGCAACCGTTTTACCTTGGCGCCTGACGAGTGACATGACTCTTGTTGCGTACGAGAAGGTTGCCATGCCTTTGTCCAGTTTCCTTTGCAAGATGGCAAGGGAAAGGGGCATTGCGGAGTTTTCCATTTGGGATCATGACATCGAGCCGAAGATGCAGACCGTTTCTTTTCTCAGCGTACAGTCAACAGTAACAGTAACTTCTTTCGCAATTGGGATTTTGTGATTCTTTGTTTCTCTTGAACTCAGGTTACTGAGAACGGATCGGAAGTGAAAGTCCCAGTGCCTTATCGGTACAACGTTCGCCCTACAGACTCGGGGAAATGCAATTGTTTCAAGCCCAACAGTTTGACCAACGTGGATGCAGAGAATCACAAGCCTGCCTCCCTTGGTGCGATCTATGCAGGGAACTTCCAGCATGTGATTCGACAGGATGCCTGCAAACATGCAGGGCTGGTGTGGGAGGTGCCTCCGAGTTCTCAACCTGTCCCCTTAGCTGTTTGACAGTGTGTCAGTTAGAGTCGGATTGGGGTGGGGCACGTTGGATTGTTTCCGGCTGTTGCAGCGTGCAGCATGTATCCCCGTGTTCTACACCGTCCGGCGCTGCCAGGTTCAGATTCAAACTGGTGGCTCCATTCCAAAAGTCGTGCCTTTGAAACCGAAGTTCTACTTGACCGCCGCAATCCGAGTGCCG
This sequence comes from Durusdinium trenchii, assembly GCA_963970005.1. Lineage (NCBI taxonomy): Eukaryota > Dinophyceae > Suessiales > Symbiodiniaceae > Durusdinium > Durusdinium trenchii. The sequence goes on from CAXAMN010002180.1 coordinate 76,396, forward strand.
CCGTCCACGTTTGTGAAGCTGTGATGCCTGCTCCCAGCTAGCAGCTAGCCGCGGTGTGGCTACGCCAGTTTTGTTGGGCTAGAGGGCTCAATCCAGCGGTTGTGATTGCCAGTCAGTCTGACATCATTGTTGGTGGTGTGACAGCCTTCTTTTGAACAAGCCCTCACCTTAGCCCATCGAGGCAACGCTGTGTAGATTTTGTAGATTGATGCGGTGAGCCCTTTGGTTGCATGGTATGCAAAGCAATATACATTTCACTAAACACACAAAGATTCCTGGTTAATATACATTTGCTTGTTTGTGGTTTTTGCTCAAACCCTTGAAAAAGACAAAAGAAACATCGCGTCTGAGGGTTCACTGCAAGATGTGACCAATGGAAGTGAGGGCTGGCAAACCTCAAGCAGTCCTGCTGGCAGTTCAATACGTAGAGTTGGTGCGGAAAACAAAATGACAGTGTTAAGGTCAAGTGCCACGTGGCAACCTTGATTCGGTCAGTTAAGAATGAATGCGCCGGCGTGTTTTTCCTAAAGCCTGCTGAGAGCTTCGATATTTCTTTGAACCTTCGGCCTGGTGTGTTTCCCGATCATGGACGGTGCTGATGATTCGCAGCAGCTGCCGAATGTGGCCACTTTGAGTGGTTCAGAGGAGGACAGGCGACGTTGCGTATTGCGATTTAATCTCTATGCAAGACTAAGTCATAGCTTGTGTTGAGAATGTCTTTGATTAGCGACCAGCAGTCGCATCTGATGTGACTGCTGTTCGCTGCTGTGGCAATATGACAGTCTCTAGGAGGCCAAGGCAGCGCCAGCAGTGCCGAAGACGGTGCCCACCCCCAAACAGAAGACTCTCCCTAAGAAAAAACAAGCAAAGGCCGCTGACCAGGAAGTCCCAGCACCGCAGGTCAAGGCCAAGGCAAAAGCGGAAGGTAGCAAACCAGCAAGCGCTGAGGTTGAGCCGAATGCAAAGCGCAAGCCTGCCCTGAGGACTACTCCCAAGAGCAAGAGCGCCCCAAAGAGCGCCCCAACGATCCCACCCAAGCCTAAGAGCGCCCCGAAACCCAAGCCGGAACCCAAACCAAAGACTGCTGTCCGCAAACGCCCTGCAGCCGCTTTGGCAGGCAGGTTTGAAAAGTCAGGTGACAAACGTATGTGCGATAGGTTTGATTCACTTGTTGGCCCTGTTGCGTGTCAGGTGATGAGAGCGCTGGTGGGCAGAAAGTCCACATGGGTTACTACAAAGCTCAAAACGTGTTTTTTTTTGAAAGTTGGTGAGCGTCAAGTGGTCAGTCTTGGGGGCAAATACCTTCCGACAGACCGCTGCAAGGATGCCTGCGCGCAGGGCTTATCTGTTGGCTCACACTTCAAGTTTTGATTGGTGCAACGTTCATTGCATTCCATTACCATTGAATCAGTTGAAAAGTTCCATTTTTTGTTTTTCATCAGCCAGGGTGATCTCTGCCCAGGAACTTGTGAAAGCGCAGCTTGAAGCGGGGCAAACTATCGACTACTGCAAGGATATGGCTGCGATTCACTCAGCCTTGTTTCTTTTTGTTGAACAAGGTGTCCAAATTAAAGTTGCCGAAAGCCTGAAGCTTGTCAAGGCGGCTTTGAAAAGCCAGATCCCTGTTTCAGAGACCAGCCAGATCCGGGTGGAAGGCAGGGCAGCCTTCACTGTTCACAGTTGCGTCGCTAAAGGATTGCGCAATCTTTTAAAAATCTCACCTAGGATGTGGCCGGGCTGCTTCAGCTACTAATCCGGCGGCTCCGGATGCAGGGGCAGCGGCAGATGATGGCGCGGGCGATGATGATGATATGGAGCCCGAAGGGGAGGAAGAGGAACAACGTGAAGAAGATGCACCGGAGAATGTGGACTGAAATGGTCCGGTGTGAAGACGACGGCTTGATGCGGGGTGTGTGTGAGAAAAAGGGCAGTGTATTGTTGCTGGACAGCCGCCTGTGACTTGCGAATCGGATTTTCACGTGTCTCCACGTCACAAATAGGAACTGTTGCTACCAACGGTTAAGACTTACCAAGGGATCTTTGTAGAAAACAGCAAACAACTTTTCACATTTACATTTAACAAATTTTGTTGGCGCCGCGCACACAAAATGGTTGCAGTGTAAAATATTGAGTTTTCAGATTATATAAATAATTAGCTTTAGGATGGCTCAAGTGGCTCAAGGTGATCCTGGAGTGTGTTGACATATGCCGTCGCGCATTGTTGACCGTGCCTCCTGACTACCAGAACGCGATCAAGTCAGTGTAAAATGGTAGCGGAGATGGCGCGCCGGTGCCAGAACAAAAAATAATTGCCTGAGCCATTGTTGCGCGCCACGGCTTGCGTGCCTGTAGCCCTCCCATCTTTGTCCGCCCACACTTCACACACCGCCCGGCCCTGATATCACTAAAACCAGCTGCGGGCGCTCAGGAAAACAGGCGTGATGTTGACTGGAAGTGGCCCGGCGTTCTTTAGACAATAGTAAGCGCGACACGCTCACCAACTGCAATGGCGCGACAGAACTCTGCCCACCAAGTGGCCTGGCTATCTTAGACTTCAGTAAGTAAGCGTGACACGCTCACCATCTCTAGCCACATGACAGAACTCTGCCCATAGGCCACCAAGTGGTCCCGCTTTCTTTAGACACGCTCACCATCTCTGCAACCGCATGACAGAACTCTTCCCACAGGGGAGAAAAAGGGAAAAAGCACAGGGCAACACCGCATGAAGGTCTGAGACCCCCATTCATTTTGAGACCCCCATTCCAAGGCAAACTCTTTAAATGCTTAGGCTTTGGAAGGATTGCAGTTCTTGATGCAAATGGCGGAAACTTGATTCCGCAAGGGTCCGGTCCAAAGTTGGAAAGGCTGTCCAGGCGATCCTGGGGAAAGCGAACGCTGCAGAGCAGCGGAGTTGGATCCCTGTATATCAGGAACAGGGAGTGTACAACTTCTACTTGAGGAAGCCAGGGTATAAACCGACAAAGGAATGCTGTGGCATCGCAGAGTTGAACGCCGCAGGAGAAAGAGGAGATGCCTCTATGGATTCAGGCCGACCTGGTCCAGAGGGGCGAGAAGAGGATGATGAGTTGGAATTAGTTGATGAGGTTGAGAAACGCATCCAGATAAGAGCACCGGAGGACCCAACTCCGGCTGAGATCGAAGAGCACGAGGCGACAGGCCATGTGCAGTATCGAAGTTGGTGCCGGCATTGCATTGCTGGACGGGCTTTGGGACAGCCACATCGGACGAGGTCCGAGGAAGAGAAGGCCAAGAGCCTTGTGCCCACAGTGGCAATGGACTATACGTTCATGTCACGGGGCGGTGTGGAGGACGAGCGAGTGAAGCCGATCCTCGTAGTGAAGGATGAGAGGACACAGTCCTTAGCGGCGACCTTCGTGGACTCGAAGGGAGCGACGCCGTATGCAGTGAAGTTCGCGGCGAACTTCTTGAAGAACTTGGGACACCGCAAGGTGGTTCTCAAGTCGGATGGTGAGCCATCCGTGGTAGCCTTGAAAGAGGCAGCAGCGAAAGAAACCGGCATAGACTGGGTTTCGGAAGAGTCGCCAGTAGGAGACCATCAAGCGAATGGCCTGGCAGAGAACGCCTGCAAGGAGGTCAAACGTCAAGTACGAGTCCTCCGCAGCGCGTTGGAAGAGAAGCTCGGCAAAGAGCTTAAAGATGATGATCCTGCATTGGCATGGCTGCCAAGGCAGGCGGGAGACCTGTTGAGCAGGTACAAGAAAGGTCAAGATGGCAGAACGCCTGAGGCCAGAAGATGTGGAAAGCAATGGCGAAAACCTGCCATAGCTTTTGGTGAACGCCTATACTTTAGAGAAGTAGGCGAGGGAGTTCGCATCCTGAAAGAAGGACGCTATGTAGGGCACCACGGCCGAACAGGATCCATTTTGGTGATGACGGCCGATGGCGTGCGCAGAGGCACAGGAATCCGGCGGCTGAGTTCAGCCGACCGCTGGGACCCAAGTGATTGGGACCTTTTGCGGGGCTTGCCGTGGGAACATTCCGCGGCAAGGCCTGCCGGTGAGCAGCTGATGCTCGAAGAGCGCCTTGTGGTACCACCCCAAGGAGGAACGAGTGGCGCCACCACAGCAGAGGCGAGTGTACATGAGGAGAGAGGATGTGCACAAGCATGGAGCCACAGAAGGCTGCCCAGGATGCAGGTGCATCTTGGAAGACAAGAGGACGACCTTGCCGCGCACAGAGGCGTGCAGAGCAAGGATCACCGAAGCAATGGAAAAGGATGAAGCTGGGCAAGCGAGACTTGAAGCCCATGCGAAGAAGAGGAAAGAACGGCAACAGCTTGACACTGTGAAGCCGAAAGTCGTGGCCGACAAGGACACCGACATCACGGCCGAAGACGCGGCCGGAGAGCCAGAGAAGAAAGAAGAAGCAAAGAGCGCAGGGTCGGGAAGCCCGCCGCCAACAGCGGCAGAGGGTGAGAAGACCTATCCCGATGACCCGAAAGAGAGATATGAGATGAAGAGGCAAGCAGCAGAGATAGAGAAGAAGCCAGTGGCAAAAGCCAAGGTAGCAACAGAGCCCAAGAAGAGAACAGGAGAGCTTAGGATAGATCCACCTGGGGCAAAGGTCAAGCCGAATCCAGCCCAAGGAACAAAGAGGACGGCAGAGACCGCCGTAGAAGACCTTGATCCCAGAGTGGAAGAGAGTCCAAGGAAAACTGAGACGTTTTCGTATGTTCCAGAAACACCACCAGCAGGGTGGAAGCCAGATGCAGCCAGCTTGGTAAAAGAGAAGGAGATCGCAAAGCAGCATCTGAAGAAGATCATCCAAGGAACCTATGAGGCAAATGGCATCGAGATCTCTGAGCAAGAGATCGGAGACATCGCTCATTTGAGCATGCAGATGTCAGCAGTAGATATTATGGAGATCTACTCGCCCAAGAGGTTCACTGCGCTTGCAGAGCGCTACAAGTTGCGACCGGGTTTTGCGGTCGACTTGAATGAAATGAAAAGCGATGGAACATACTGGGACTTGAACAAGTCCGAAGATGTTCAAGAAGCGCACGACATCCTTGAGAAGGACGAACCGGCGCTTTTGACTGGTTCGCCTCCGTGCCATATGTTCTCACAGCTCCAGAACCTCAACTGGAGAAGCATGGCACCGGATGTCCGGAGGAGGAAAATGGACGAAGCCGTCCACCATCTCCATACGAGCGTAGAGCTGTACGTCAAACACCATCGCTCAGGAAGAAAATTCCTCCATGAGGCACCTTGGTCCGCAACTAGTTGGAAGGATGAGAAAGTTGCGGCCTTAGCAAAAGAAGATGGAGTGTTCGTAGTAAAGGGTCCAATGTGCAGGTGGCAAATGATGGCCACTGACCGAAGAGGACTCCAAGGCACCGGCTATGTGAGAAAGGAGACCGGTTGGATGACCAACGATGAAGGGTTGGCCAGAGTCTTGCAAGGAGTCTGCTCGAATGAATCGGGCAAAGGACCATGGCACCGACACATCCATCTGATCGGAGGCATTGCAAGGCAGGCAGCGGTATACCCACCGCAGCTCGTGAAAGCAGTGCTGAGGAGTCTGCGTGACACGCTAGCCGAGAAAGGTGAGTTGAACACCTTTGATTTGTTTGCAGCAGGCCCAGTTCCAGAGATGCCTCTGATGGACCCTGAGTTCGAAGAAGTCTACATGGATGATGTGAACGGCGGCATTTTGCCAGCCGAGAAAGTGAAGGAGGCAAGACGCCTTGAGATGGATTATTTGAAAGAAAAGCATGGTGTTTATGTGCCCCGGCCGAGAGCCGAATGCTTTGAGGAAACGGGGAAGCCCCCGATTCCAGTCAGATGGTTGGACACCAACAAGGGAGATCCAACAAACCCGAACTATAGGAGCCGATTAGTTGTGCGTGAGATAAAGGCAAGAAAGACCAAAGAGGAACAATTGCCAGCCAACTTGCTTTTCAGCAGCACGCCCCCATTAGAGGCGATGAGACTGCTGTGCTCGTTGTGGGCAACAAAGAGAAAGTCCTGCCACAACCAGCCGCTGAAGCTGGGCTTGTGGGACATCTCACGAGCACACTTTTATGGAACTCCAAAGAGAAAGATCTACATAGAGCTGCCGCCTGAGGACGAAGCCAGTAAAGATGGACAAACCTGTGGACTTCTCGTGAAGTCGATGTATGGAACACAGGACGCTCCAAATATCTGGCAGACGCACTACACAGAGACTCTGCAGAAGGCTGGCTTCCGCAGAGGCTGTCAAATGCGTCAGTCTTCTACCAAGAAGCTTGGGATGTCAGAGTAATGGTGCATGGAGATGACTTCCTAGCACTTGGAGACGCCCAACACTTGGAGAAGCTCAGCCAAGTCCTCAAAGATGCCTATGAGCTGAAATGTCTCGGAATTCTTGGAGACGAGGATGGAGACCGAACAGAAGCTCATTTTCTGAATCGGTTAATCCGAGTTGATAAGAAGAACGGCAAAGGATCAATTGTGATCGAAGCCGATCGGAGACATGTTGATCTTTTGATTCAGGCATTTGGCCTGGAGAAAGCAAATGGTGTAGAATCACCAGATGTCAAGAAGTCGGCAGATCAGCAGATGCTGGAAAGCCGCAGTCCGCTGCTTGATAAGAGCGAGGCATCAAAGTATCGTTCAGCAACGATGCGTGCTGCGTACTTGTCCCAAGATCGACTCGATATTGGACACGCAGTCAAGAACCTTGCTCGAGGTATGGTATCACCAACAGAAGCCAAACTTGCTGACTTGAAGCGTCTCATCAGGTACTTAAAGAAATACCCTGATGTTGGGCAATGTTTTGGCTCGCAGCAGACACCCTCAAGACTGAGGGTGCAGGTCGATGCCAGACCATGGTGGTGACGCTGTGACGCGCAAAAGCACGACTGGCATGGTTGCTATGTACGGCATGCGCGTGTTGAAACACAGTAGTAACACCCAATCCACTGTAGCCCTTTCTACAGGTGAAAGTGAGTACTACGCACTTGTGAAGGGAGGATCTGTGGGCTTAGGCCTCCAAAGCCTATGCGCAGACCTTGGTTTGGATTTGGGAGTCACCATCGAGGGCGATTCCAATGCAGCCAAAGGAACTGTGAATAGAGTGGGTTTGGGTAAAGCCAGACACATCCAGACTCGCTACCTATGGTTGCAAGAAAGGGTCACCGAGGGCCACTTGAAAGTGCACCACGTTCCAGGTCTCAAGAACAAAGCCGATGTTTTGACCAAATCGGTTCCTGGGGTGCAACTTCGCAAAACTATGGAGGATCTGCAATATGCATTTCTCAGCAAGCGAAGCAAAGGACAGTTAGATGTTTTGGAGTAAGGTCCCTGGCCAAGCTCCACTACCACAACTGAAAGTGGCTAAGCAGCGAAAAGTTTCACATACTTTCTTTAAGCTTGCGCAGCAGTACAGTGCTTTGCAAGAGGAGGAGTGTTTGTATGTACAGCCCATATATACTCCGCTAGGGTACTGCAGACACGTGACTCTTGACGTGTTTTGGCTCAAGGGAGAAAAGGCGTTCCGTTGTTACTACTAGCGTGGCACTTGTTACTAGTAGTAAGGCACTTGTTTCTAATAGCTTTTTTGTTTTATTCGAAGTTGGGCAGCTAATTCCGCCCAGGCCTTTGGACCAGAGTGTCACTTGCGACTTTAACAGTGGTAGCTGCGGGTGGCAGTTCCATCCTGCCCTCCATGGTCAAACCGGTTTCGTCTACAGCCAAGCAAACATTTTTCAGATGTTTACCCAGCTGCACCTGCCAGCTGGTCAACTGAAGAGGTTGACCTTCACGTACCGTGTGATTCCGGCTGATTCCGGCCGACTCCGGCTTTGGTTCAGCTGTTGGAAGATGACGGATTCTATGTTTGTCAAGCAGATGCTTTTAGATGGAGGGGCTGATGGCCTTCACAAAGAGTGGCGCAAGGTCAAACTGTCCGTTCCTGCAAATGTATTTGGCTTAATTTTTGAATCAGAAGATGCTGAATTATCCATCGACAATATTTACATGACATCTGCAGACGTTGCATCTGTCCACAGTGCTTACGTCGTTGCAGGAGGGCATTCATGCGTGTTGCATGTCGCTCGTGGGCAAGTTCATTGTTGGGGATCTGGTTCTTCTGGCCAATTAGGCCAAGGCAACACAGAGAACATCGGTGATGACATGAATCTTGGCTGCCCTCAGGTGGTCCCTTAGGATCTTTGATTTTTTGTTTACATTTGTTTATTTTCAAGTCTATCAGACGTTGTTACGTACGCTTGGTGAGGCATTCTGCAAGGTTGCTTTATTTGGTTGATATTTGGCTGGAGCCCGTCGCCAGATTTGGAAGATGCAAGCATGCCCCCGTCCCAAATCCCGTACTTCCTACCAACATCGCCAAGACGGAACAGTTCACAGCCAGCAGATTGGCGTGGTAGACCTGATCAAATTGTTTTATTGGTTCAAAATTCAAGGAACAGATCGCAGCACAACATTTGCCCTGCCTGGCTCCGCTCAAACCTGATCAACGGCCCAAGACCGAGGAAAATTAACCCGACCTGTGGGAGAAGAAGCCCAAACACCTGTAAGTTTTCGGATTGCTTTTATTTGCGCCGGAAGCCCGCAAGGGACTTACGTACTTATATGGCTTGTATGCGCCACCACACCGGCAAATTCCATTCAACCCCCAATTAGGGTTCGCTGAGAATTGGAATGTACGGGGAGTAGGTGTAGACAACCTTCTAGATATAGGCTGCCGCATCAAAACTTTTCCACGCCCGCCACCCCAATGTCACCACCTCGGCCTGGGAGCTCTAAGAAGATAACGGCCAGCTCTTTTCGTTGCAGCCGAAAACTTTTGGTCTGCTCCAGCGCGTGCCTCACACCGCGCAGAAGCCCTACCGAATGCACAGTTATCGTAGCCACAGGGCTGCAAAAATATCTATATATTGATATCATGCATGAAATGTCAAGCTTCTAGTTTAGACATATACGTGACTACGTCTACACAGAGGAGTTTGCAAGCTGGACATGCTTTTGGGTATTGTTTTTACAGTTTTAGCTTTTGACATACACCAACGCCTCGCCCCCAAACACGCGAGGCCATCCCGGACAGAACCGGGAACTAACACTTGCGAGGAATAGAGAGAATTACAGAGATTCGCAAGGCAAAGGCTTCCCAAATAGAAGCTTGGAGGACAGAAATGGTCCAAAGAAAAGTGCAGAGGCTGCCCTTCTAAAGACGCAGGTTGCCCACCAAAAATGTCTGAACCTTGTTGTCTCTGCAATCGTAGCTGTCGCTTTCTGCTCCCTAATGGTGATGCTGCTGTGGTTTCTTTTCTTTTGTTGAGTGCTCCCTGATGACGTAGCAGATCCACGACAGGGTTCCAAAGCGCCCGTTTTGGAAATGCGCTTGCCAACTTAGGAAAACGGAAACAATACCGGGCGGTTTGGATCCCACAATCGATTTGTTTTGGTTGGCCACGCGCCTTCAGACAGAGGGAAGCCAGGCGTAGTCTGCAAACAAAATATGCCAAGAACCTGCCCAGTGACCCAAGGGTTTTGGCCCGCTCACCAGCGTTCATAAAAGCAACGCTTGCACGACTCTCTGCCCGAGCAGCTCCTCCCATGCCCCGCGTCACTTCTGCAATCGGAGATCCTGTCGCGAAGGCGCCTTCCGGTTGTGGAAAGACTTTGGGGATAGTGCGGGTTACAATCCACCGTCACCGCTGTCCAAAACGCACAACCTTGGCGCAGGCTGGTTGACAGCTTTGGCTCGCAGGTGCAGCTAGAGAAAAAGGCAAGGCCGCAGAAAAAGCGCGCTCCGCCAAGTTGCTGATTGGTGGCCCCCGAAGCAAATAACAAATCAATGGTTTCTCGGCTGCTACTTGACAACAGCTTTAACGAAAGTGTTGTGCTCTTGCTGTCGCTCTTAAGACGCCCAGAGCATCCCTTGCACAAGGCTGGAAACCAAGCGTGCGTTTTCGATCAATTTTGGTCAGCTTCCTTCGGTTCCGCTTTGGCTCCAGATACTTTGGAAAACACGCGTTTCTGGCAGGCAGCTGGCACGCCAGAGGTGTGCCACAGCGTTTTTCGAGAGAGAGAGAGAGAGCAACTTCGAAGCTACTGTCGTCCTGACAGCTGACAGCTGACAGCAATTGGCAATCAGAGTGTTTTTCGGCCACTGCGCTAATTGAACGGCTGTCTCCATAAACCGACAAGATCAAGGACGAGCTGTTGTGGGGGCAAGTCCTTGCAGTATGTGATCTTCTTACTGGCTATCTGCCCTTACGTCTGTGAGTCCTTGACAGACCGCTGGCATCCACAACCTTTCCGCAAAGACGAGTTTCAACTCACCAGCCCCGGGCTTGCAGTGGCAAGGCCAGTTCCTTTTCCGATTTCGCACCTGTTTGGCAGGCTAGCGCCCGCGTGGCAAATGAACGGGCTGTTATTTTGCAGTTGCTTGGCAAGCAGACGCCTGCCATCGTCATCGTCCCAAGGCCATTGCTCGCAGAGGAAAACGTAACCCTGAGGCAGCTGCCAAAGGGCCGATTCCTTAGGCAAGCTGACCGCTAACCCCAGCAGGGCTCCGCAACTTCAAGTGTATCAACAAGGCTTGCAGCTGCAACAGCAGCACGGGTGACTTCTGTCAACGCACTTCGAGCGCGGACGTTTGGGCGTGCAGATTTCTGCCGAAGATTTCAATCCAAAACTTAGTTTTGCAAAATCAATATTTCAGGGAACAATTTACAAACGGCATGGGCAATTTTCCATGGGCATTCCGGGCAGTAACATGATTCAGATTCTTTCAATTTCTGAAGGAGGTCCTGGGAGCCCCGAGATCGTTTCCTCAGTAGCCAAGTTTGCCGTTACATTCGCACATGGCGTGGCCACACCCTGTTCGAAACCGGGCGAATTGAAAGCCACTGAGTTCCAAAGCGGGCGCTTTGGAAGCATCTCTTCCTTGATTTTCGCCCGAAGAAAGAACCGAGAGCTCTTATACCTTTCAATTTGCAGTTCGGCCTTCGGGTCACAGCCTGCTGCTTACTAGCCCTGATTTTATTGGGTATTGTCGTCGCGGACGCGAACCCCAAATTGGAGTTGCAACTGCTATGTTTACAGGTGTTTACAACATAACATGAGCGCGCCCTGTAAAGCAGAACCGGTTTTGCAATAGGCGCACGTCAACAAACCCTTTCGGGTCAAGCTGGCTTCTACAGAAGCCAAGTCTCAACCCTAGTTGCGGCGTTTTGACAGAAGTGAGTCCGTGGCCACGTCAAGGGATCAAATCCCCACAGAGAGATGGCTTGTTGAAAGAGTTTCTTCCTGCAGGGGGCAGATCTTTGTTGTCAGCCGGCCAGACTCCTCCCAACGCTGGGTGTTCTGAAGCTTCAGACTCCCTCGATCACGCGTTGTGAGAGGATCTGCTCAACAGAAGCTAATTCGGAACATGTAGGAAGATTGAAGGAAGGAGACGATGTGTCTTGAGCGCCGCGAAAACCCTCAGGGTTGCAAGCAGAGACACCCTGAAGAAAACATATTCGTCAGCTAAGCCTTGCTTGAGGCAATGTACCAGGCAAGGTGCTCGATGTCTTGCAGTGCTATCTGCTGACGCCCAACTTTCGTCAGGCGGAGTTGATCTCTTCCAGTTGCCCTGCGGTGCTCGGTTTCCCTCTAAACACCACCATGCCCCCCCGCAAGGCGCAAAGGACCCGCGCCCTAAGCAAAGACCTGAGCGTAGATATATCTATTTATGATTTGTTGTCTTTTTTGCTTCGCTTCCTGGTCCTGCAAAGCCCACGCCTTTCCTGCAAAGGCCACGGCTTTGTCATGGATTCTGCTCTGGTTTCGAAGGCTCCTTTTGTCAACCAACCGCCAGGAGAATGTCAATCATTTCTGGCCTCTGACACTGGAAGAGCGCCCGGTTGTACACCACCAACTTGGTAATGCGCCGTTCGCCCTTCGAAGACGCAGAAAGAAAAAATTAAAGGCATTAAACCTGACTTTATGTGTCCGCAACCGAGGCTTGTCCTGCGGGTGGTGGTTCTCTGCTGTCATCTCTTGCTAGCGTCTTGTCGCTCTCGTTGCTAGCGTCTTTACAGAGACCGTGGAGTGGCTAAGGAAAGTCGCAGTCGAAATCCACGCGGACAGACTCAACCCACGCAATCTTCTCCTGGGCCCTGCCAATACTTGCAGATTCCATTCCCTCGTAATTAGATTGAAGCAAATTGTTGTGGCGGAGCTGTGCCCGCGCAAACGCAAGCGGACATGGAAAATATCTGATGGGGTCCATCAGCAGCCGGCCGTTCTTTCCACCTTGGTACTTTAAACTTCCGCGATTGTCTATCTGTGTGTGGCTGGGAATCAGGATGGCATTGGTATGCTCACCCTTTTGAGAAAACATTGTTTTTGATGCATTTTGGACCCTAAAGTTAAGCTTCCAGCGGCCAAGCTGAGAGCAGCCAAGGAATGAGATGGGTGACTATTTAGCTGCTGTGGACTTGGGCAGCGGCCGAACAGCAAAGCAAGTTTCAGTGGGCTATCACACATGCGTCTTGCTTGACAATGACGTGATCAAGTGTTGGGGAAAGGGTTCTTCTGGCCAGTTGGGCCAAGGCAACGCAGAGGACATCGGTGATAACATGAATGAGATGGGTGACTATTTAGCTGCGGTGGACTTGGGCAGCGGCCGAACAGCAAAGCAAGTTTCAGTGGGCTACTACCACACATGCGCAGTGCTTGACAATGACATGATCAAGTGTTGGGGATCTGGTAATTATGGCCAGCTAGGCCAAGGCAACACAGAGAACATCGGTGATGACATGAATGAGATGGGTGACTATTTAGCTGCGGTGGACTTGGGCAGCGGCCGAACAGCAAAGCAAGTGTCAGCGGGCCGGGCTCACACATGCGCTTTGCTTGACAATGACATGATCAAGTGTTGGGGATATTGTAATTATGGTCAGCTAGGCCAAGGCAACACAGAGAACATTGGTGATGACATGAATGAGATGGGTGACTATTTAGCTGCGGTGGACTTGGGCAGCGGCCGAACAGCAAAGCAAGTTTTAGCAGGCGGAGACTACACATGCGCCTTGCTTGACAATGACATGATCAAGTGTTGGGGATCTAGTTATGCGGGAAATCTTGGCCAAGGGAACACATGGAGCATCGGTGATAATATGAATGAGATGGGTGACTATTTGGCTGCGGTGGACTTGGGCAGCGGCCGAAGAGGAAAGCAAGTGTCAGCGGGTTTTTTCCACACTTGCGCCTTGCTTGACAATGACATGATCAAGTGTTGGGGATCTGGTCATTATGGCCAACTAGGCCAAGGCAACACAGAGAACATCGGTGATGACACCAATGAGATGGGTGACTATTTAGCTTCGGTGGACTTGAGCAGTGGCCGAACAGCAAAGCACATTTCAGCGGGCACTCACCACACATGCGCTTTGCTTGACAATGACATGATCAAGTGTTGGGGATCTAATTATGCGGGAAATCTGGGCCAAGGCAACACAGAGAACATTGGTGATGAAATATATGAGATGGGTGACCATTTGAGTGAGGTTGATACAGGTTCTATTGCCGCGGTTTTCACAACAAACATCCGGCTTGTTGATGCCACACCAACACAAGGGCGTGTGCAGGTGAAAGTTCAAGACTCCTGGCGCGATGTTTGCGACGACAATTGGAACAACGTGAATGCACAGGTAGTTTGTCGGCAACTTGGCTTCGCAGGTGGACTTGCGAGCTTTCACTGGAATGGAAGTGGCCAATTTGGTATGGATAATGTTGACTGTATCGGTGACGAATTTGATATCGGCCAATGCCCATTCAGAGGATGGGGGGTTCATGATTGTGGATTTTGGGAAGCTGCTGCAGTCGAATGCCATTTGGATGCTTGGACGCGCTTTGCAGATCCCACATTCTCAGCTCGCAGAGGCCATTCCTTAGTTTGGGATGCAGCCAATGCATCGGTGTTAGTCTTTGCTGGCCATGAAGCAGGCTTCTTCCGGTATTACAATGATTTGTGGCGAAGCAATCAACAAGGTATTTGGGAGCAACTCTCAGCGGATGGACCTTCAGCTAGGGGTGGCCATTCAGCAGTATGGGATTTCCGCTCCCGCACCATGTTAATTTTTGGTGGGAGCTATTTCACATCCTATTTTGATGAGTTATGGCTCTTCAGCGTGCACACAAACTCATGGAAGAAATCTGATTCGGCCGCAATGGCCGCAAAACCCCCTGCAAGAGCTTACCATTCGGGAGTATGGGATGCGGACAATCAGGTGATGCTGGTGTTTGCTGGTGAAAACCCTGTGAATCTGGCTGATTTCTGGGAGTATCATTTGCTGTCAAACACATGGAAAGAATTGACACCATCATCTGACAAGCCTTCAGCCCGAAGCAGGCACTCTGCAGTCTGGGCAGATGCTATAAAAGCAATTCTAATTTTCGGAGGTTGGGACTTTACGGCGCTGGACGATCTTTGGCATTATGGCTGGTGGACGAATTCCTGGACGTTGCTGTCTCCTGCAAATCCACCTTCCGGTCGTGCCGGCCATTCGGCCGTTTGGGATCCAACGACTTTGTCTATCTTGACTTTTGGAGGTGTCAAAGTGCTGAATGAGTCACACAACTACACAGCAGAATTGTGGAACTACAGCATCTTGACAAACTCGTGGACTCCTTTGGCTCCTCCTGGACCTTATCCCAGCCCTACTGCTCGAGAGGACCACGTAGCCTGGTGGGACCCAAGCTCACGCTACATGTATCTTCTAGGTGGCTATGATGTATCTTACAAGAAGGACATGTGGCGCTACGTAGGAGTTGAAGCGGAGGAAGTACCTGTCGAGGAATGCTTCTTAGGTCAGGAGTGCAGCCTGCAGTTGGCAAGTCGCAGATTGGAAGCAGGTGACATTCTGACTGTTGTCAACTTTTTCACAGGCTCTTCAGAACCGAGTTTGTTGGGCTTATATCTAAAGACGCTGGATGGATATAACTTTTCCTTTGCTCTGGAGAATTCCACCAGCGAAGACTCAGACCAAAATCGAAGCGACTTGTCTGATCCACTTGTTGTGCAGGTGCAGCCTGGTCTGTACCGGATCCGCTGGTGTCCGAGTCTTGAGGATTGTGAGAGCCATTGGTTCGACGTGAGATTGTTGATCGTGGCCGGTCCCTTTCCAGGGCAATCTTTCATTTGCGACCAGGGGGCTCCTTGTGTCATCTCAGGATTGCAAGGCTCACGACTTTCTAAGACTGACCAGTTGCTTCCAATGAAAGAATGCGGGACATTGTTGCGGACATCACTCTTTCCAGAGCCGCACCCCATCAGCGCTTCCGCTTCCACCCAGTCCGATGATCTCTTGTTTGATTTTGGCCACTTGGAGCTGGATGGCTCGCCAGAAGTGGTGCAACTATGCTGGTGCCCAGAAGAGTCAAGCTGCGGAGAATTGGAGGATTTCCGTGCTCTGGCCATGCTTTTCTATGTGGTTTGCCCGCCAGGACTGTCTTCTCGGGGCGTGTCCGACGCGTATAAGTCGTCAAAGGTCAAGACAAACTGGTCGAGCAAATTGAAAGATACCGTCAAACCAATAGCTGGACAAAGTGGTTCACGAACGTAGTGTCAATTGAAAACCAGGCACAAAGAACACATGCGAGACTCCATTTGGCACATAATATGGAGTTTGTGTCAATTCTGCAACCTGTGTAGTTCGACCTTTGTTTCATTTGTCCTTGGCGCAACCTTGTTCCGCGACCAACTACATCATGTTTGTCTTGGATCTCCTCGCCCTTTGCCGCACATTCAACAATAGACTTGCTTGGTCGCAAAGGTAAACAAAACACCAATCCTTACCTGCTGCTTAGAAACTCTCTGTTATTTTTCTTGCTAAGCACAGGGGAGCGCTTTTTTGGCCTCCCACTTTTGCCCGTTCAGACGTTCCGAGCAAATGCTGCCTCCTTCTGGCCTTGCCGTCCGTGGCCTTGCTCCAGAGGGTTAGCTGTTTGTAATTCGTTTGAGGGTAGGTTTTTCTTCTTTTGTTGTGCAATGTTCATTGCGAAAGGAGACAGGTCCTTTGCAACAGTGTTTTTTCTCTTCTTGTCACGATTCCAGGATGGTATGAGCTGCATGGCATGATCTCCAAATGCCAAAAGTGCCCTCCTGGAAGCTACTGTCCTGGTGGCAAGGCTGCCGATTCTCACCAGTCCATGATCTACGAATGTCCTCAAGGAAGCACCTCGCCTAGTGGGTCAGTCTCAGCAGAAGCCTGTGAATGTCGGCGCGGCCATTTCTTGAATGCGCAGGTCAGCACTTGTTCCATGTGTCCTCCAGGCTACTTCAAGAACCACACTGGACCTGACTTGTGCCAAACATGCCCACCTCAAACTGTTTCCCCAGAGGGTGCCATCGCATTGTATGAGTGTTCTTGCCCATCTGGCAAAATTGACATTGACTTGAGCGAGAACATCACATGTGCCGATCTAACTGTTCTGGAGCAATTTGTCAGCACTGCTGGTTTCCTTTCCCAAACTGAAGTGCTAATGTATTCATTTCACGGTTCGATGTCATCTCCGGAATCTGATTCTCTTGAAGTTGTGCGATTAAATTTGATTGACTACCTGGTTCTGAGTGCGCGGGCATCCCTGCATCTGACTCCAACTGCAGGGCAAATTAGCTACAAAATCATGACGTCAGAAGAAGAGGAGGCAGCCAAGCTTCATGCGAAGATGGATGCAGACGTGTTCTTTGCCTTGGCTTCGGCAAAGGAATCAGAAGTGACCAGCAGAAGCGAGATAGCTATGGAAAGCCTCCGGTGTCCCGATGGATTGGGTTTTGGGATCACTGGCATCATTCGAAGCCAGTCCGACTGCAAGTGCATTCATGGAATGGAGCCGGTACCAGATGAATCAGGTCTTGCCAGTGGTTGCACGAAATGCCCACGGGGCAAGTACAAGTCGACTGTCGACGATGCAGCCTGTTCGTCTTGTGGTGGACTCTCAACTTTACAAGAAGGAGGAATTTCTAGTGCGGCTTGCACTTGTCCAGCTGGATACGTGAACGAGGTGCTGGATGACCCTGCAAACTGCCAACCTTGTGGCCAGGGTTTCTTTTGTCAAGGTGGAACACACAAACAGGCCTGCGGTCAGTCTTTGACCTCGTCTACAGAGACCGCTAACAGCGAATCCGAGTGTATTTGTGCCTCGGGTTTCTTCCGTGTGGAGTCTGTGTGCGAAGCTTGTCCAAAAGGCTCATTCAAAGCAGACATTGGCGATGGGGCCTGTGAACCCTGCCCAGCAGGAAAGTGGAGTAACGAGTCTGCGGCTTCGCATGAAGACGCTTGCATTTCCTGCATGCCGGGC
Organism: Durusdinium trenchii; assembly: GCA_963970005.1. NCBI lineage: Eukaryota > Dinophyceae > Suessiales > Symbiodiniaceae > Durusdinium > Durusdinium trenchii. The sequence goes on from CAXAMN010002180.1 coordinate 93,735, forward strand.
GCTACAACTCGTGAAGAGGGTGCTGACGAGATGAGTTTGTGTGTCAGGCCTGACGGACATCAGCTTGTGCGCTGCATATCGGGGAAGGTTTGCCATGTTGAAATCACTGGTTTCAACCTTCAAGATGGTCATCGGCTTGCTTTGTCGACGTCAAGCTGCGACTCGGGTGGCAAAGCGGCTGTGCCCAATGTGGTTGCTCAAGGAGTCTCAAAGCCTGCAACAAGCAGCGGAAGCATGCATGTTTGGGGTGATGCGGCTGGTGACTTCAGCCCAGAAGGAGGAATTTACAATCTGTGCTGGTGTGCCAACATGCGCGATCTTCAATGCGGAAGTCTGCAGACCGATTTCATTTTGTCTGCAGGAAAACTTGAAGTCATTGGACCTTTACGTAATCACTCCTTGGACTGTGTTCGAGGTCAGACCTGTTTAGGTTTGCGGCCTTTTCAAGGACATCAGCTTTCCATAGAAGATCGAGTGGCGGTTCGCCGTGCATGTGGTGGTTCTGAAGTCCTATCGCTGGCACTTGCAAATCCCAATGGTACTGGCAGCCTTTCGACCTTTGATGGAGAGTTTTACCTTACATTTGGCAATGCTCTGCTGGATGCGGATGAAGCGTACACCATTTGCTGGTGCGGCGGCTCCTGCAATACCGCTTCAGATTTTGCAGTGCCAGCCGGCCACTTGCAAGTGTTAGGACCCTACACAAATCAACGGACGAACTGCTTTCTGGGTCAGCCTTGCCATTTGCAGAACATCAAAGGAGTTGGTTTGATGACTGGTGACCGGATCATGCTCCGCACGGATTGTGAGACAGGTCCTATGCTTCCTGGAAGCCCCGGCAATGGAATTGCCTTTCGCAACGAAGCTTGGCAAAGAAATGGACATGGCACACAGAAGGCTTAACAGCAGTGCAAGCAAAGCAACATATCATTGTCAAACCACAGCTTTATATAAGACATAATGGACGATTACAATGCTTGCTCTTTTTTATCCTGCCACCCAAAGCTGCTTTGCCAGGAGAATGGAGACTTCGATTTTGTGGGTGAAAGCTCCTTGTTGTGGTCGGCAGTGGGTATTTTTTCCATGTGCTTTTGCCGGCCATCTCTGGAAAACTGTACCCATGCTTTGGACTTTCGAGCTTCGCTGGGTCTTTTCACCACAAAGGGTCCATTCTACGTTACAAGAGTGTGCGAACAAGGCCATCCATGCGCTGTACAGCTGGTTGGTATCGGTTTGAATGTGGGTGATCGCTTGGTGTTCCGCAATCATAGTTGCCAAAGCTGGAGCTACCAAGGGGTCGCTTTCCAGGTCTTCATGGAGCTTCCAGAGCCTTTGAGAGTGAAGGACGACGGCAATGGACTTGAAGTTGACCTTGGAACCTTGCCCTTTGGTTCGACACCTGGTCCAGGAGGGTATCGCATTTGCTGGTGCCCTGCCGATCTGTTGTGCACTTCAGCCTCAGATTTTCGAGGTGCAGCTGGAGAACTGCAGATTCATTGCCCACCAGGAGATCATTGAGATCATAGGTTTCTTTTTTAAAATAGTCTTTGGTGTAGTTGAATCCTCTGTTCAGTTTCTTCTCGTTTTTTTGATTCCTTTTGCACTTGTCTTTCAAGGCAGAAAGCAAGGAAAACCGCTCGCCGCTCGCCGGGGTCCTCCGGGGTCGCCGTCGCACGGCAAGCGAACAAGGTGTTGTTTGTGTACCTTTCCTTGTCAATGCCGAAGCAGCAAGAGCTGGCCGGTGAAAAACGGTTGACTCTTAAAACCTTGTACACTTCTTGAAACTCCTGCAGGAACGTACTATGCGGAATCTTCTCAAGTTTGTGCCAAATGCCCAAAGAAGTTCTATTGCAGGGGAGGTGACCCTACTGACGCCAACAAAGTTTCTTGCGCTGCAGAGGAGACCACCTTACATTGGCATGCTGCTTCGAGGGAGGAGTGCGTATGCCTCCCTGGATATGGACTTGTTGATGGCCAATGTGTTGACTGTGCCAAAGGCTTCTACAAGTCTGCAACCGCCAATGAAGAATGCGTCAGATGCCCAGAAAACACAACGACATTCTCTGCAGGAGCATCCTCCAACATGTCATGCGTTCCAGAAACAATGTTGGCGCTTGAAGATGGTGAATCCGAATCGAATGCCTCAAATTCCCACACATGTGAAGTGCCTGTCCTGACGTTCAGCCTTTCTATCACAGCCACCGGCAACGCCTCAGACGCAATCAGCGACAATGTGGCATCCGCATTGCGCACCATGTGGGGCACTCGTGCAATCACAGAAGTGGACCTTTTGTACGATAGCAACAATTCATCCAGGCGCATGTCAACCATGAGGACTTTGGTGGTCACACTCAAATACTTGACTATGGAGGAGGCAGAGACATTTGCTGAAGAAGTAGATCTCAGTATTGCCTCAGATGCTGTGTTGGATACCTTGCGTCAAGACGAAGTACTAGGCATAATAGATGTGCAGCCCTCCAATGTCTCAGTGTCCCTCCTACCTTTGATATGCCGGGCAAACGCCCTGGTACCACCAGGTGTGACTATTCGAAATGTCGAAGAGTGTCTTTGCACAAGCGGCTATGAGTACCTTGAAGAGAGCAAAGGCTGCAGTCCTTGTGGGATTGGAGAGTACAAGAGTACGCTCGCCAACGATAAATGCCAGTCATGTCCCATTAGAAAATCCACTTTGAAAGTCGGAGGTGCTTCAATCCAAGATTGCATATGCCAAATTGGCACTTTTGATGCGGAAGGAGTTTGTTCCGATTGCACACCCGGCTTGTACTGCCCAGGAAACGGGGAGCCTTTGAAGTGTCCGCAGCACTCTCAGACCTTGGTGGCCTCTGCCAGATCGATTGATGACTGCTTATGTGTGGTCGGCCATTACTCGAGTGGCAGCTGTGAGCCATGTGTCCCTGGAAGGTATAAGAGCAACATCGGCAATGAGACTTGTTCCCAAACATGCCCATCAAATGCCGATAGTTATCCTGGTGCCACCTCCTTGGAAGACTGTTTTTGCGTGAAGAACTACCACGCAATACTTTCCTCGAACGGTCGATTGGAACGCTGTGCCAGCTGCTTGCCCTATGTGGGCCTGTATTGCCCCGGTGGCTTTGAACCAAATTCCACTGAGCATGTGCAGCCTCGAGCTGCTGCAGGCTTCTACCAGACAGGAAGCACTTTCGCTACCAAGTGTCGAGTCGTGCTAGCTGATGGATCCAGCGCCTGTCTCGGAGACAACCAATGTGCAGAAGGAACTACCGGAATGCTTTGTGGCGAATGCCCGGCTGGCTGGGCCAAGTTTGAAGACGTCAGTCCATGTGAGGAGTGTTTGGCTGGGGCTGGAACAGGTCAATTTAGCACGGCCATCGTGTTTGAGATCACCAAGATAGCGGCCTTGAATTTTGTTTTAGCAGCTTTGGCTGCGTCTGACGCAGCCAATGCGAACCTGCCACTTCACACTTACATGATCCGAATCCTAACACAATGGTTCACAGCTTGTGCCCTGATCACTCATTTCAATTTGGAACTGTTGGAGACGCCTTTTGCGCAAGCATCCGTTTCATCAGATTCCTGTGATGAAGAGCAGTTGGTGCAATATGGGAGTTCAAGCCAAGCGGTTGCACCAAAAAGCACAAGAACGAGTGACGTCAATGAAGCGCTTGAAAGCTTGAGGCTCCCATGGCCGGTGGAAGTGAGCCATGCCATCGCTGTGTTCTTCGCTATCTCAAATGTGGTGCCGAAGTTTACATCTGTGAAGTTTTCAGCTCAATGTCGAGCCTTCGAATTGTTTCCAGAACGTCCCGGGGCACAACGACTTGCACCTGCACTGTATTTCATCTCTTTACCTCTGCTCACCTCGTTAGCAACATTTTCGGTTTGTGCTGTGGTTGTGCATTTCGTGGTTCCAGTTGCAAGGCGATTTGGAGTGCATTTCAACAAGGAAGCCAAGAAGAAACAGAAGAAGAGAAAGCGGATTCAAGCCCTGTTTCATGATTCTTGGACGCGTGACTTGAAGTTATCAGATGTACCGCTTGACCTGCCGAAATTCCGTGGTTTGGACTCCTTCGCTTCAATTGTTGACACGCACCAGAGATTTGCCAAAGAGATTTGTCGGATGAAAAGTGCCAAAGACCCTCAGCTTGAGGCTGTTCTTGCAGAAGAGGGTCTAGATCTAGAAACGTTCAACTCTCCATCAACGGACTTCTTATTTGCAGAATTCTCCGAAGAAGACTTGAAGAAGGTCTCTTGCCTGCAAAGAAGACTCCAGCACGACCGAGCACGGACGAACACCGCGAGTCCCTTTCAGTCTGAGTCGTCAGCGTCGAACCGCAGCTCTCGTCGTTCGGTCGCTGAGGTGATCACGGAAGCTCTCGTTCCACCGACACTCATCGGTGCTTTAGTTCATCGTGCCGAGCTTTGGGATCGAGGCGGTATGTTTTCTTCTTTGAAACATGTTGGTGTCATACATGTCAGACATGTTGAACTGTAGAAGGATGCATGTCAGGTCCCTGAATCGGGGCCTCAAGATACGCTTGTGTGCTTTAAACAGCTTGTTTTCGCAACAGAAAGGGGGATTTGGGAGACACGCATATTGCTGATAGCATCATGTGAGGCGCTGAGGAAAGGCCTGCAAAGCAATCTGGCGATGCTAGTGCTATATCGGTAGCTATTGAAGCCGAACAGCCAAAGGATGACTTGCGCACCACCGGTGCTCTACCTGACACTGCCCGTGACGTGAACGTGACCGGCGCTACTCCACCGAGCCAAGCGAACGTCTGGACGGTCGATCGTTTGGACTTTGGCCTCTTCACTCCGAAGCCAGGTCTTAAGACACTGTTGATTCAGAGTGTGCCGGTCGTTTGGCCGACTTTGATTGCCATTTGGCCCCAACTTCTTTCACAGTTTCTGTCGTTGGTGTGGTGCACGCCTATCAGGGAGGATGCTTGCGTGCGGCCACGACTGGTGCCAAGTCCAAGTGTTGTTTGTTTCAGCGAAGATCACTGGCCTCTGTTTATCATCTCAATCGTTGGATTGAGTGTTTGGTGTCTGGGCATCCCATGTTGGTTGTTTGTGCTGATCTACCGCTTGGGGAAAACGCGGCAAGAGCTCGAAAGTGGGCGAAAGTATGGGCTCTTTATTCGCGGTTTGGAACCATCGATGTGGTGGTGGGATCTTCTGATCAAACGTGCAGACATTGCTCTCATGATGCTGATAGCCTACACTTCATTGGTGGAAGATCAAACAGCCAAGCTGTTTGTATTCGCTTTCATATCAGGCATACTGCTTTGCCTTACAACTTGGTTCAAGCCCTACTCCAAGAACCAAGCAGAGATCTTGGACATACTGGAGACCAGTTTGCTTACTACACGTTTCGTGCTCTACTTCGTTGTGGCCATGTTATTGATAATTTTCCCGTCTGCAACTACAACCAGGATGTGTGCTCTTTTTGTTTTGGTAATGCTGATTTCAGTCTGCGCCTTTGCTTTTCTACATATCTTTGCACAAGCTCTTCGCCGGGAACAGAAACAAAGCCTGACGAACGAGGAGAGCGATGAGGAGGAAGAAGATGCAGAGGAGAATTCATTCATTTCCATCTTTTCTCACACATCAAAGATATATTTGTTAAACATCTTTCAAAGTTCTTTGTGGGTTTAAGCTTGTGAACAGATTCTGGGAAGACCCACGCTTGCGCCGCTTGCGGCCACCGTCAAACAAGATTCAACGCTCCGATCATACGAAAGAACGCTCACGGTAGAGAACCTCCGCAGTCAAAGCATACACCTTTACCCTGTGTATTTTAGGTACAGGTGTCCCGGGAGCCATCTATAGAACCTTACACGCCATGCACTCTCAAAATCAGTCGTTGGGGCAACTTCTCTGCGCACAGATCTGTAGCTGCACTGTAGACCTGCGGGAGTTGGTGTAGAGGGATTTCATTCTGGCTACAGCCGTGACCGGTACAAGGTCAGCTCATGTTTGATTTGGCTTGATATTGAATGATCTGTTGCCAGCGCATCGAGGCATGCGTCTTGATGTCGAGTCATTCACTCGAAGACCGTTGCGTCGTTGGACATCTGGGTCCAGCACTGCCAGGAACGCAGGTCCTGGGCGTGAATGCGCGAGAATCAACATTTACTTGGTAGGACCAACCCAGTCCCTTGTACTTTTGGGAGGCAAGTTGAATGTGGTTATACAATTATACACGAATTTGAGCTGTAGTAGTGTTTAGAATGCATTCTCAAAGTAAGTGTAGGCAGAGCTGAGCTCATAGAAACTACTGAGCCTTAGAAGAGCTGTATGAGACATTCCTTTGGTATGGCTTGTGGCCTCCAGTGCCACTGAATTCAAAAATCCAAGGCTGTGAGACAAATCTGGTTAGGAAGACATCATTAGGGCTTTGCCCGAAAAGCCGTGTCCCGATTGATATGTCGACATTGAGCGGCGGCTGACTCATACGTCTTCAGCATGTGAAGAGGCACATAAGACTCCTCAGCCGTGCTTTGTCCACGCCGTGCTTTGTGCCGAACATGACGTTGGCACATATGCCGTTGGGTACTGGCACGGACGGGTCCACATGACGGGTCCACATACTCCTCAGCCGTGCTTTGCCTATCGTGCCTGTCGACTCGGTAGGCCAAGTGTTCTGCCGTGGTGCTGCCTTTGCCTCTTGCGTGGGTGTTGGACTAGCATGTAGGTTCCGTTGGCACTTCTTCGTTGCGATTCCTAGAGGGATATGAGATTTTTACAACATGTTTGCAATGATCTTGCGACAGAGATGGTGCGTTGAACATGTAGTGTAGAGCCAAGCAGGTAGCGATCGGCGAGGTAAGGGTGCACTCACTTGCGGACGATCCAGCAGACCCATACAAATGAGAATGACAATGCAAATAGGCCAGCTGGCTATATTACTGTGAAACCGAAGAAAAGCAGACGCACTTCATTCGGTCCTAATTGAAGTCAGGATTTTGTCAAGACCCTATTCTGTTCGCAGACTATTATATCGACAATTCAATGCTTCCTATTTAGAGATGGACACCGTGCAGCTATATTCCGCGGTGGATTATTTGGAAACGCATCAAAACATGTTCGAAGTCAGGAATAATGTGGCTTCCAGGTGGGGTAGAGTAGGTGGTGGTCGGATGGGGTTGTGGGAGAGTATTGTAATAGTAATAGTATATTGCTATGGGGTTCAGGTGGAGTGGATGCTATGCTGTTCAGTTGGGTTCGACAACTGGTTGTCGTATCCAGGGCCTGCTTCCAGTCGACAAGTGGCGCTGGGTCTATAGGGCCTGGTTCCAGAGTTCAGGCAAACGGTTACAATCAGAGCCTGGTTCTAGGAGACGTAAGGTCATGCGCTGTAGCTTTCAGCCCTTTTCAGCAACGAAGCAGCAGCAAATGCGGCGAACCTATCCAACCACACAAAGTAAAGCAACAAACGAAAGCTACCCCAAACTTCCACGCAACTTCCACAACAAAAACCCTTGAGCCCGGCCATGATTGCAACTTGGTTGTATGAGCGGTCGACTAATCGGTGCTCCCGCACCGGTATGCCAACATACTATCGGTATGGGTGTATGCTGAAGGGCTTTTACTGTATCTTACAACTGCTCCTTAATTTTTCAGCTCAAGAAAGCACTCTGTGCTTGATGTTGGGGCTTGCCACAGACAGTGCAGGAGTCTACGCTCCAGAAGAAGTCGACGCTCCAAAAGGTCACAGGCGCGATGACTCGTCCGCGTGCCGCGCGGCGAGAAAAACGCCATTCATTCTCGGCAGTTTCGATTTGTTTTCTGCCCATGCATTGTCGGATGAACGGATGTCGGATGTAACTCAGAACTGATCTCAACTGTGCGAAGCTGGAATTGTTCCCCAAACTCTCTGTTCAACTGCAGCTTCACCCGCCCGGAAACGAGTTCGTTGTGCCGTTGCGCAAGCCTTTTGATTGCTGCAGAGTTTGGACGAGAATCCGACAATTTAGCTTGCTATCTCAGTTTCACAGTCAATGTGACATACCCACCGATCAGACTATGAATGTAGACAGGGGACATGGTGCCAATGTTTGTTTCGTTCTGCTGAGTCTTTGTCTAAGTGCCCATCACCGGCACCTGTGCCAGTTCTTGGTTCTTGGTGCCACAGAAAGATAAACTCTCTTGAGGGAACGTGGCGACACCCTGTGCGCTTGGCAAAGCCATGCTAGGAGCAGGTAGTGTCCTTTGCCCCGCGGGCCAACCACTGGGAATTGCACGCCTTCGATCTTGTGCTGGGTGTTCGGAAGCCTTTTTTAAGACGTCAGTCATCAATCTGCGCTGTTCTCTTGGTAGTACAAGAGGTCATGGTGCGACCTTATCATGCCATGCTTGCACCATTTTTCGTACAGCTTGTGACAAACTCAACTTCAAACTTTTGAGCTACCTCAAAGGTGTCTTCTCATTCTCATGCCTTCTCTCTTGGTTTGTGCGCAGCGGGGTGGCGCCGGCCAGCGTCACACATCTACCTTCCTGTGAGCCTATTGTTTTTGTGATCGGTTGGCAGGTCTTGCCCCTTGCCCCTTCTTTGGATCTTGGGGATTTTCTTCCTGGCCCAAGCGCCTTTTGGTCCAGGACATCCAGGATGGGTGCCCTCCCAGAGTGCTTGGATCTTATGGTAAGTTCAAGTCTTCCTCGTTCTTCCCGGCCACTTTGATCTGCAAGATTTGCAAGATTGCCTTCTTCCTTTCTTCTAGTAGAGCGTGTTTTTTTTCCACTTTCTTTTTGCCTATCGGTTCGTGTCTTTGGCATTCTTTGTTGTTCCCCACCTGCCAGGTGAGGGATGTTAGATTTTGTCAGAGCTCTTCTCCTCTTCTCCTCTTCTCTTCTCTTCTCTTCTCTTCTCGTCTCCTCTCCTCTCCTCTCCTTGACTACCGCACCTCAACTGCCAGCTCCAGATAGCACTGGGCTATACAACTGCAAGCGCATGATCGCAGTGGGCACTACCGGACCTCAACTGCAAGCGCCAGATCGCAGTGGGCACTGCCGGACCTCAACACACAACACACAACCAGACAAAAACACACACAAACACAAAGCACAGCCGCAAACAACACACAATACGCATTTAACAAGACACAGCCACAAATACAACCACAAAGCACACAACCACAAACGCAGTTACAAACACACAAGCACAAACACAGCAATCACAAACACACAACACACAAAAACAAAACACAACCACAACACACAAACACAAACACCAACACAAGACACAACCAACAACGACAAGCACACAAACACAATATATCACCAACCAAGCACAACCACAATAAGTAAGCGCAGTTCCCGACACCTGGAAGGGCCTGCCAGCCTGGTAGTCTGTTGCTTTGCAACCATCGCTTCAGCAACGTAGTCCGTGAGTCGAAACATCACGTCTTGCGCCTGTTAGCGCGACCGTTACGGTGAAGCCAAAGCAAGGACAGGGCCGCACTTTGGATAGAATTCCGTAGAGCCTCAACCATGGCATTTATGATAGACGTTGTGTATAAGAGCACAAACCACCAACAAGTGATTGACATGTCATGGTGGGGATCACTCGAAGTAAATCATTGTTTCCTAGCTCTTTTCTCCCTTGTGCTTGGCTTCTCTTTGTTTGTCTTTGACTCTTGAGAACAACCTGGTTTTCCTATGTTTTCCTGATGGAAGACGGAGGCGTGATGGTACACAGATGAACCTTTGATGGATTGAAAAGGCGCATTTTCCTTTCAGATTTCGGGGTGATACCTCACTTGTTGAGGATCAAAGAAAAAGTGCTTGAGTGGCTTCAACTTCGGCACGGTTTGCATGATTGTTTTTGGCTTGGTTTTGCTAGGTGCCTTCAAGCGGTCGAAGATTGTCGTGGTGGAGGGTGTGTTACCATTCTTTCAGGAAGACGACGAGGAGAAGTGGATCTTATTTTCTTTAAACGTTAGACCACATTTTTTGTAGTTATTGTTTTGACATTATATTAATATTATAGACCGTTCTTTTTTGTTTTTTCCTGTAGACCGGAAGAAGCCTTCAGAAAGACAAGAACCAGGAGAAGTGGATTTTGTCTTGGTCTCCTCAAGCTCCACGCCGTCACAAAACCTCCCATCGACGATCCTCGAGACGACGGAGCCAACGACCAAGCTGGCTGACAATGGAGACTCGTTCAAACGGCAGCAGCCTCAGAAAGGAACCGAAATGACAAGCAACCCCAGGAACAAGTGAAAGAACAAGAGAGTGGCGGCACTTTTTGGTTGTTTGTACTGGCCCCAAATAACGTCAATAGAAGGAGGGAGGGCGGATTCGTGAAAAAGGGCCGGGGATGAACTCGGAACGCGTAAGCGTGCGCCTGAACACAAAAGAAGGATGATCTTGACATTCCTGAACCATTGGCTCAAGGGATTTGCTCCAGAAATCTGAACGTTTTCTTTTCCATTTTTTCGGCTCATCCCGAATACAGAGCCGCCTTTCCCGATGTTTTGCCCCAGAACGGCCCCAGCAGTGATCGCAAGTGTCGAGTGAAAGAGAGGTCGCTCAGATTGCAAGTATCAGCTCCAAATGAGGACACGTGGGCTGTAGGCCAAGCAGACTGTAGGCCAAGGCTGTAGGCATGCTTGCAAGCGTCTCTTCCTTTGTGCCTTGGAATACCTGTCTCTGTGCTCCTGTGTGCAACTCTTGCGGCTTCCTCCTCAGGCGCGCCTGTTACCTGGGCGTTCTGCTTGCAAGCTTGGGCCTTTGCCTTGGCTTTAGCTTTCCCCTAGGTTACTGGCTTCTTCCTCAAAGGGCACCTCTTC
>CAXAMN010002180.1:114527-128174 GCA_963970005.1 Durusdinium trenchii
TGCGGCCTCACGACCGGTGGACCCACGCTTGGTGAAATCGAACAGTGTCCAGCTTTTCCGGATGTCACTACCGCAAAACACTGCTTCGACTTCACACGAGTGCCCACCTGGATTCACCTTTGACTTCAAATCGCACAGATCCACCTGGATCCGCATAATATGCTGCTGCCCCCCCCCACAAAAATGCCACTCCCCAGCACTGTCACAGAGTGTGAGGATATGAAGGTCGCTGGTTTGTATTCGATTCGAACCATGACCATTGTTCGTTCAACTGGTTTAGGTTCACCGTTCGCATGTATTGACTCCCGCAGGATGTCGAACACCGTGAGCTTTGGCGGATACAGAGCTGTCAAGATTGTCAAAGCCTTGTTTCGTATTTTGGGCGAGTTTTTGATGAATGAGTTTGAACATGTTTGAACTTGTAGCTTGACTGTTTGATGGATTTGACCCTCAAACCTGCTTGTTAGTTGTGTCCGAGGATTATCAAATTCATATGCAGTGTATGTGGCTTTTGCCGCTGGTTAATGTGGTGGCTGAGAAGCAAAGTTCGTGGGGACGCCCTGCGATGCGACAGCCAAGACGCCCCTGCGTGGAGCGTAGAAGCTGAGTTCCCAGCTTGGCCGCTTTGCTGGATGGACATCCGCAAGTTGCTAATGCACTGAGACCTCCCAAAGTCCGGAGATCAGCCATCAAGTGCCTTGCCAGCCTTCCAGCTTTCCGATAGGTTCGAAAGATGGGGACATCAAACGATAGACATATAAGGACAAAGGCTTACTAGGCTCCTCAATGCTGTTCAACAGAATCGATCTGAGCTGGAAATTGCTGGGAAGAACGCTCAAGGCCGAAGCGCCAGCTTTTGAAGGCAGCTTGGCCATGATGCGTTTTTTTGTTCATCAAGGATCAATGCCATCCTTGAACCAGCCAACCGCCATGCGCTTGGAGATCGAGCGCGGTCCCCTGGACCCAGCGTGTTCCAAGACATCGAGTGATCCAGTTTGAACGAGTCCCGAATATCTGTCTGAGGAAGCAAAGATCGGAAGCATGGTATCAAGATGGCGGAAGGTGGCGTGCGAAAACGCGCGCATCATGTGAAGATATTGTCAAGGTTCTCAAGCAGGAACCACTAAGGCCATTGTGCCATTGAACAACATTGCCGTATGACAGTGTATGATAGCTTTTCCGTGCAAAAAAAGGAGCGAGAGTGACATGATTGCACTTCATTGCTTTACTTCCAGCACTCAGTGCATTCTTATTTGGCAGCGCAGGCAGCGTATCCGCTGGAGTTGAAAGAGATCGAGCCATATCGAGTTATGACTTAAGCTGAGCTTCACCTCCGCCTCATCCATCGAACTGCATTTCGCCTCCGTGAACTGCACCCATGATACCAAGAAACGTGCGAAAGATGGCGGCATCAACCGATAGACACAATATCAACGCGCCTACTAAGGGCCCACTAGGCTGCTCAAAGACGTACACAAAAATTGAGCCATTTGAGCTGGACTCTAGTTGGGAAGAAGGCCCAAGGCCAACCGCCATGATGCGTTTTTTGTTCATCAGGGATCAATGCATCCTTTAATCAGCCAACCCTCAAGTGGAGATCATCTTCTCACTCAAGGCTCCCGCACCCTTCGGCGTGATGGTGCTGGCTCTTTCCAGGGTCGTCCTGGTGCAATGATGGCACGCTTGACATTTGTCAGCATTTGATTCTTAGTCAGCAGCCAAGGAGCCTGCTTCCGCAGAAGGTGGTCTCCCAGCAACCGGACGCAGATGTTCAGTGCGGTGTCGGCGTCATAATCCAGTGAGGATCATCCGCCGTGCTGTTCAGTATCTGTGTCCAGACGGCCAGGTCCTACATGGACTGGTTGATGAAGTGAGGTAGACGCAACGCTTTTGGCATGCTGATTGAACCTATCCACAAATCAAGTCAGCTGGTCCACATGGGTTGCCGTATGATTCCATGGACCAGGCCGTGATGAGATCTTGAGAGGCCCGCGAAACAATGGCCTGTGTGTATTTACTTGGGCTGTGTCTATTTTTGTGTCCTATATTTCTTGTTCGTGAAATACTTGCAAGGTTGATCTGGTCTAGGTCTCCACGACGATTGGCACTGTATTTTGGAAACCATTACAGAACACCAAACGGAATCGAATCAGCTCGTTTGTGGGGGTCCGGGGTCCATGATGATTTGCACTTTCAGCTCCCTTCGTTCGGCACTTTCAGCTCGCTCTGGACTGCTTTCGAAGAGTGTATAGCTACTATAATATATAACTACAATTGCAGGGTGTAAGCCCACGGCAAATGCAGATCGCCACAGAACATAACATGAAAGGACTTGTTCACACATTGCATTGCAAAAGATCACAAGCATGGCAAGCTACAGGTAGAGTCGAATAGAGTAGACATCACCCATTGACACCAATTCCTGCCGGCGGCCATGGCGTGGAGTCCAATGTGCCTCTACACTTGGCACGTCTTCTGGTTCTTCTGCCACAGTCTCATCGCTTGCCACAGTCTTCCGACCAACATCGCTTGCACCTTTGAATCGACCGATTGGTGTGGCTGGTATTTTCCGAGCGGTTATTGGTCTACGCCGATGTATTGGTATCGCCGGTCTGGCTCCACGCCATCGTCCGGTACTGGGCCAAGTGGGGCAAAGGAAGGGTCATATTATCTCTATGTGGAGGCTTCAGGATCCGACAACAACCCTTACAAGGCTTGGAGTGGGGTGATCCATTCTTGTTATGTTTGTATGAGTGACGTCAGCTCATCATCTTTTGGGTAGACGCACTTACTGTATTTTCCTGCTCCGCCTCAGCCCGAAGCAACTGCGAAATTCAAGGTTGCCGACCCTTGTTTTTCACCAAATATGTTTGGGTCCTCCTGTCCTGCGTCCTCTTCTGGTCCTGCTGTTGACCACACTGGTCCTCCTGGTTCCCGCCTTGTGATGGCTTTGCCCAGGGGCGTTTCCCCTTTCTCCACCCCTTGTCCCAACAGTGACGCAGCGTTTTACCCCTTCGTGTTTGCACATGTGACCCCGGCAATACGTGCCATACCCAATACAGACGTTGCCGCCAACATTGGAATTCAATTTTTGATGCCCCCCCAAAATTAGCGCTCAAAGCAGTGCGGAGGCACTCCGTAGCTAAGAGTCCCAGAACAAACGTTCGACCCGGGCGCATTTTTCCCTTTCTTCACGGCGCCATAGACCTTGTTGGTGGGAGTGGGCTGTGACATCTGTGACGAGGAGAACACGTCCTAAAAGCCCAAGCTGGCACAGGAGGCTCAGGCGCAAACGAAGCGCAGCGAGACAACTGGTCAGGAAGAGCAAAAGGACTACTACCCACTGTCCCAGACCTGCACGGAGAAGGAGAATCTGGCAGGCTATACAACTCTTGGAGCGACATCATTCCTGGCCAAAGCCAATGGGGTGGGGCGGCAACAAGGGAAAACAGAAAGGTCAAGGCAAGAGCCAATGGTGGCAAGGTGCATGGCGGAAAGCTCAGAAGGAGCAGGAAAAGCCGCAGAAGAAGAGGAGCGGCAAAGAAGAAGGAGACCCAAAGCAACCTGGGTGCAAAGACTTTGTATCCAAGGAGTCGGGATCATCCTCCTCATCCTCAACGGCTACAGCTGGGGATGCACACCTTCGACACTTGTTGAAGGATGTCGTAGAAGCCAACAACCTCAAGATGAGCAAGGAGGTGGCAGATGCAATTGCTCCCAACCCCATGGAAGAGCTGAAAGTAATGCAGAAAGATCTCAACGATCGTCGAAAGCTGGTACAAAAACTGGAAAAGGTGAGGGTAGCCAAGACCAAGAGAGAAGAAGCCTTCAAAGCCTTTGTGACATATATGGAACAGCACAGGGCAGAAGAAGAGAAGGCCTACGAGAAGGAGATGGGCGAGCTGATGTCCGAGATCAAGACCTTGGAGTTGGCGATCTCGGAAGCCAAAGAAGACGGAGATATGCCGGTAGAGCGTCTATCGGTGGAAGAAGAGCTTCGAAGACAGAACGAAGACTCACAAGAAGCTCAACGAGAGACCCATCTACAGTTGATGAGATTGCAACAGCAGTTTCAAGCCTCTGCCTTAGCTCAGACAGCACTTCCAGCAACGGAGGCCGGAACCTGGCCGAAGTCAAGGAGACTGCTCTAAGTGCCTTCTCGGAGAAGCCCTCAGGAGAACTGGCCAGGAAGCAGCGAGAATTTCGCATGAAGCTGATCCAGCTAGCAGCAAACAGAGTTGGCACGGAACTTGCGATCCCAAGGACCTCGTTCAAGAAGCCCCAAGAGAGAAAGCCAAGAAGATTCGCAAGACGCAGCAGGAGCCTTTCTCATAGACGAGAAGGCCAAGCTGTGAAGTTGCCTATATATGAGCACTCTTCATCAGCCGCTGATGGCGCCGCATTTAAGGTGACTCGCGAAGACTGGAGTGACGAATGCGTGTATTCCTTTCGGGATATCAGTGATGCTTGGAATGAGTCTGGCACAGCTTGCAGCATTTTTGTTTGCGCGGCGGGTTCGTTTCTCAATACGGTCTTCAAGGTGACCCACTTCAGTCTGATTTTCTTTTGGGAGGTCTGGCATTTTCCTCGGAAGGGGCCACAAAAGTTGCACCACCCTTTTTTCGACAGTGCCGAAACCATGAATTGGGCGGAAGTCTTGGTGGCGGAGATCAAGCCTTCTGCCCGGATGAATGGAGGAGAGACACAGAAGTCTCTTTTCGTTACAAGGCTGAGCACAAGTTGGCTAAAAGTTGTTTCCTGGCGGCCAATGGAGTGCTCTGTTTTTACATTGTTGTGCTCTTCTCAAAGTATTTGAAAGACGGGACTCTTTAGGTGAACTTTTGCCGCATGTGCTTATCGCAGCCGGTTTCATGGTTTCAAAGGAACCTATGACAGGAAGCTTGAGCATGGAGGTCTCTTAGTCGATATTGCCAATGTTGAAGACGAAATGTCACTCATGCAAGACTTTGAAAAGGCTGGAGGGTTCTGCCAGTCCGTTGACACATCAAGCTTGCACCTGTGTCTTTTGTGTAGCAGAGCCTTTGTGAACAAGCGTGCGTGGTTCTTGCGCGCAAACCAAAAGCACTCGTACCTTAGCATGGTAGGGGAGATGGTGAAAGGCGCCAGAGGAAACTGCACCACCACCTGCGGTACAGCGCCAACTGTCGGGTAGGCACGCGGAGAAGAGTGAGCAAATTGCACCCCATGCACTTTGCCCTTGGACCAGAGTTGGACTTCAGGCTCCGACAACCAATGAGTTTGTTTTCGACCGTGACGTGTTCCTTTTGACGACCGACTTGGAAGCCAATCGAAATTTCACGACCGATGTTGCAAAAAGTGACTTTTCGCATGCCTTGGCCGAGAGACTGCAAGCAGTCTGCCTCAGATGTGCTCCGTTTGCGACAACCCATCATGGATTTACACGATGGGCCAGAGGCTACCTCGCAAGCGCGGACCCCTCCTTGCTCGGTGGCTGATCTCTACAGCGCAAGAGCTTGTACCAGAGTTTGCTCCGGCAGATTTGACTGATGAGAATACCCGAAAGAGGATCTCTATTGTCGAATGCACGGTGCGATGTCCACAGGTCCTTTACAAGCAGCGTTTCTTTCTCCATGTGACTTGCAGATGGCGCTCGAAGCGGTTGTTCTGCCTCCTGGAACACACATGTCCGTCCTCTCAGTAGATCTTATGGTTGGAGTAGAACGTTGCAACTTGATGACTGCGGAGCTATGGCTGCGAGTTGTTCGGGAAGGATGAGCCATTGGCACCGGAGCAGGGCCACCTGCGAGAGTTGGTCAATAGCCCGCGAACAAGCTACCGAAACCGGCGAGGGCCCGCGTCCAGTGAGATCAGCAGAAGAGCTTTGGGGAAGATTTGACTTCACCAAGAAGGAGAGTCTTCAGGTCTTAGTTGGCAATACGTTGCTCACATTTGCCCTGCTTATTTGCTTCCTCCAAGCACGACTAGGTCTTTTCTCCTTTTTGGAGCATCTGGAAGAGCCACAGCGATACCGAAGGGGCGTGGATCACGCAGCGTCCATTTGGCGCCTTGCCGTCCTTCAATGGTTTCGCCAGACTGGGCTTTTCTGTGAACTGGCGGTTGAACAGGGCCACTACGGTGCCAAGAGTGCAAAACCGACGCGACTCCTGCTTAGCGGCATCAAAGAAGAGAAGGCTGCAGAGATAGCCCAACGGGCCAAAAGTGCCCCATGACCGAAGCAAGTTTCAATAGGATTGGAGGGCGGACGATGGGCAACATCTTCCTTAAAGGAATACCCGCCGCAATTTTGCAACATGATCGCAGCCTTGTTCGCGGAGGCGGTTGTAGCTCAGGATGGAACTTCTGAGCTCCCGTCCTGGTGCGATTGGCTGCCCGAGCTGCGTCACTGGTGAAGGGGAAGAGACCTTTGGACCAGACTAGCATCTGAATTCTTGCAGGCGGTGCGCTTGAATGGTCGGCCCGCTCATCGAAAGTCGAAAGTCGAAAAAAGCCCACCAAAATTATGCTAGCGTAGACCCCAAACAGTTTCAGCATCATATTGCTATTTTCGCGTCAACATCTTTGGTTCCAATGTTAGTGGTAACGTCTATATAATTTCGCCCTATAGCTTCCAACTGCTTGGGAATTGCATTTGTTTGAAGGAATAGTTCCTGATTCCCGGATCAAAAGTGCAAAAACGAAGGGATACATGCCATGAGAAAACCCGACAATGATATCAAATTGGAAACGCGGCGCCACTGTTGCGTTCATAGCCGCTGGAGAAAGGGCAAGCGGCGTGGCCAAGCAGGGGACAGACCCGGACAAGACTTGAACAGGGTCTGGACAAGGCGCTGAGTAGACGGACAAGGCGGAACAGGATGACGCAGGGTTCGCTAGCAGGAGGACACAGCGTTTGCAAGCGTGGCCGGAGCACAGAAGGAGGACGCAAGCGTGGCGGCTAGAGGACAGCAAAGGACAAGAACAGGACAACAGGACAACGCCCGGACACAGGGTTCATGGGCGCCAGAGACTGTGGCCAGGGGCTTGAGGGGAACAGGAGGACGGAGGACACAGGGTTGGCCTGCGCCACAGGACAAGAGCAGGACAAGAGGAGAACAAGAGAAGGACAAGGGAAGGACAGGAGGAAGACACGAGGAGGACCAAGAGAAGGGCAAGGGGAGGACAAGAGGAGGACAAGAGAAGGACAAGAGGAGGACAAGACCCGGACACAGAGCCCGGACACGGTCAGGGGCGCGGCCAGCCAGTATTTTCCCAACATTAAGAGAGAACTCCAGCAGTAAACTGCTCGGGGAAAGATAATGTGAAACTGTTCGGGGCCTATGCTGGTATATGTTGTTTGAGTTGCGCGATCAGTGTGCCCATTATATATAGTGCAAGCTTAATCGTGCATATAAACGGCACTGCCCAAACCCTGAAGTCTTTTTGGCTGTACAGTTCAATATTTTTCTCGGGCTCGGGCTGGCTATTCGGCTTCGGGTACCACATGTATGGCAGCAGCATGGGCGAACTTTCTCTGGAAGGGCTCAGCTCCACATACACCAGTTTGTGGCGAGCATCTGGCAATCAAGGATGGGCATGGCGGGATGCGCATGTGGTCGTGCCGGGCTCGGTCAGTCGATTGCGCTTCGTGGCAAAAACTGGGTCTGGTTGGAGCAGCGACATCGCCATCGATGACCTTTCGGTGAAACTTGGCAGGTGACTGGGTGGGGCATGCGGGGTATTCACCTCACATTTATCCGACTTTCCATGGCCAATCCAAGGAGAAGCATAGAGTCCATCACACAGTTCCTGGTTCTATCTGGCCCGTGTACATCGACAGGCAGTTGCGCGACGAGCCCAAACTATCCCCACAACTACGGCAACTCTGAATCATGTGAGATTCTGGCTCCAGGGATGCCGCTGTATTTCACACAGTTTGCCACTGAAGCAGGCAAGGACATCTTGACCTTTGGTGGTCAGGCATATTCTGGATCGTTTGGGCCGCCACAAGGTACTACAACTTCAGACGTGATTCTGTGGAGCTCCGACAATGCCGACAGTTCAACTGGATGGCGGATGTGCACTGTGCATGGAGTGAATTCGGGCAGTGTGAGTAACAAGTATTTTCATGTTGTGTTGTTTTTCCTCAGTAGAGTCTGCGCATATTCTTATTCCATGTGTCTTTTGAGTTTCCCCCTCCCTATAGCTCATAAGTTGCTCATAAGTTGGCGCAGGTGCTGTGATGGATAGTTCTAGAAGTTTGATGTGACGGCCTAAGGACAGGTGGAGAAAACATTGTGGTTCTCTCTGGTCCATGCGCATTGACAGGCAGTTGCGTGACGAGTCCAAACTATCCCGACAACTATGGGAACTCTGAATCCTGTGAGATTCTGGCTCCAGAGAAGCCGCTCTATTTCCTTAGATTTGCAACTGAAGAAGGCGATGATGTTTTGACCTTCAATGGTCAGGCTTATTCTGGATCGTCTGGACCGCCACAAGGTACTACAACTTCAGACATGATTCTGTGGAGCTCCGACAATGTCGACAGTTCAACTGGATGGCAGATGTGCACCGCGCATGGAGTGAACCATAGCGAAGTGAATAACAAGCACTTTTTTCGCAAACGGTCCACCGCCGTCAGCCTTTGTCTCACCTCCTGGTGTCCTCCTATGTTGATCGTGGTGTTGTCCTTTGCGTCTGCGCCTGTCGATGCTTAGCCCCGTGACATGAACACACGGCCGCTCAAGAATGGAAGGGCTTGAGCCATCAGCGCCGGTCTCACCCTTTGCCTTTTTCATTGTGGGAACTCCCCCCATGTTCTGCTGCCCCGTTCCTTGGCAGGTTGACAGGTGAACAGAACACAAACCTGAGAAGTTGCTGGCAGACACCGGGTTTCTCTTCATCCGGCAGCTGGTCACATCCGGAAGCAACTCCGTGCTTTGTTTTCGCTTTGTGGCTCGGACCCTGCGCACCGTGGGCAAATTCAAATCGTCCAAATGGGCTGCATGACCTTTGCAGCTGACCAGGTCATGATTGCGTCAGGAGAGGACTTGCGCAATTACTTTCACTACTCTGGGGTGGAGCGTAACACCTCAGCAGATCCTCCTTTCAAAGATGCCGAATGCATCTTTGGCTCTCCTCCTTCTGCCCTGAGCTAGCCCGTTTACCGCGTTTGCTTGCTGTGCTGCGGCGCAAGGTTTGCTGTTAGAGGAGATGATCTCTTGACAAGGCACCCCGTGTGGCTTGTTGAGTGTGGGGGCCACCATGACCGTTGTTGAGAAGATTCTGGCTTCAGATTGACGCTCAATGCAGAGTGGCAAGATTCGGACAGTTTCAGCTTGGCTAGTGCCCGCTTCTGGGGGTGGGCTGGGACGGGGAACAAGGCATCTTGTGAGTTTCCTAAAACCTCGATCATGTATCTACGTACATCTTTGGAGACCAACGTACAGTTGTCGGGAGAGCGGATTAGCGAGCCGGGCTTGCTGTTCTTATAGAGCCGCTTACCCGGGTCGTGAGGCTCTGCTGCACTAGCGGTCTGCTGGTGTCACCTGTTGCCACAGCTCCCTTACTGTGCTTTGTTGGTCTGTGAAAGCTCTCTTGCTACTTCACTGCTCTTTAGAGGCTCTGCTGCAAGTGGAAGTCTGCCGGTCTTACCCCGGTCTCTCTGGCTCCTCCATTGCGTTTTGCTGCTTCGCAGAGGCTTTGCTGCTGCTGGGGGTCCACTCCCACTTCACGCACCCACTGCACACACCATCGCACTGATCCATGACCTTCTCTCTCCACCCACCTCTTCCATCCTCTCCCCTGCTTCTGTTCGCAAACATTCTCTTCTTGATTTTCGCTTTTTGAAAGCATGGAGAGTTGCCCGGCTCCTTATTTTGTAGACTATGTGTGTGGGACCAGCGACCGATCTCATATTCATTCGTTGCTTATAAGAACCTTGCCTAGTATTCTTTGTGGTGCACCCTGTTGGATTTCTCGGTTTTGTAATCATTGTCAGAGTCAGAGTTTGTATGTTTATGATAGGCCAGGTTTCGTTGTTGCCTTTGAGGGGAAGTATTATAAAGGGAGCGTGGTTCAAGCAGATTGGAAAACAGAACATGAAGGCCCCACTAGACTCCACATGTATACACCGTAGTATTTTTTGCCATCCACGACAACAACAATTCTTGTGTATGGAGCTGTTTGGAGTTTAATGTGTTTTATTCCCTGGGTAGTTTGTGCCCCTCCATGGCTTAGGAGCCCTACGACCTATAGACATCTAGAAGCTTCTTGTGACACTTGTGACAGCCTAAGGACAGGTGGAGAAAACATTGTGGTTCTCTCTGGTCCATGCGCATCGACAGGCAGTTGCGTGACGAGTCCAAACTATCCCGACAACTATGGGAACTCTGAATCCTGTGAGATTCTGGCTCCAGAGAAGCCGCTCTATTTCCTTAGATTTGCAACTGAAGAAGGCGATGATGTTTTGACCTTCAATGGTCAGGCTTATTCTGGATCGTCTGGACCGCCACAAGGTACTACAACTTCAGACATGATTCTGTGGAGCTCCGACAATGTCGACAGTTCAACTGGATGGCAGATGTGCACCGTGCATGGAGTGAACCATAGCGGTCTGAGTCACAAGTATTTTCATATATTTTGTTTCCTGCGAAGTTCGTCCTTTGTTCAATTTTCTCTTCAGCTCTCCTCCCTCCCTAATCATCCGGTACCCGTTCTCACAACGTCCCAACCAAATGCCCCAATGGAAGAACTATGTTGTTGGAGGGAGCAACGTGTTGTTGAAGTAGCATGTTGGTGTTGCGTTGGGCGGTTGAGTGGGTGATGCTGCAGAGCTCAAGACACTCTGCGCCCTGACCTATAATGTGCGTTTCCCGTCAAGAGGCCTTGCCAAGCCACAGCTTGCGGCGGACAGCAGAGACTCCGGGGCCGGGCTAAACGAAGCGCGCGTGTCATTGACAAGGAGGATATTTTGTTTAGCTTCTAGGCTCCTTGGTACCCTGCACGTGGCTGTGGCTAGGTGGTTATTACCTTGCAAACCGCGTGCGCTGGCAGCAGTTGCCTTCCACCCCTTGCCCACCCCAGCCAGCCTGCAAGCCTGCAAGGGTAAAGCTTGGGTGCGCCACGAAATTCTCTAACACGTCTTCAAGCTCTCAAAAGCTTCGAATCAAAGTGACGTGACATCTCAGCTCCAACTCTACAAGAACTCTCCACCACATGTAGGACGAGAACGGCAAGAAAAATCACAATCATGTTATACGGGAAGAAGCTTCTGGGAAGGCCAGACTGGGAACTTTGTAGTGCCGGGGCGCTGGGGGCTCAGAATTGGCAACTTTGTAGTCCAACTGTAGTACCGGAGGCAGCTGCTGGCAATCTAGCGCAGAAGTTGCGCGAGTATATATAAGTCTATAAGTATTGAGATTGTCACATCGGCTTTATGTCATTCGCGCCATTGTGGTCGTCATCCATTTTGTCATCATGGTCGTCATCAACATCATCGTTACCTTGCGTCATTCGGGCCACCCTGTAGTCTAGTTTGATTGAAATGCTTATTTTTTAGAGGAAGAGGCTGACTGTGTGACTGCCTCAATGTCATGGAATCTTCTGGGAGAAGAATCAAAGAGAAATCATCTAAGAAATCCTCTGTCCACATCCAAGATCTCGCCACATACATTCACACAATACACGCAGACACTACCTGTATCCTCTCTGCAAAAAGGCCCTTGAAACGCCTTTTTCACACATGTTTTCTTTGTCACTTTGCCTTGATGGTGTTCACCAAAATAGGATGAGATTATAAGATTATGCATGTGTGAGTGTGGGGCTTCCAAACGACAAATCTCTAAACAATTGCTGAAACAGCATACTACCCTACAAAATGACTCTTTACAACCTTATCCTCCAGCCGCGCAGCCAGTCATTGATTTCCGAGCTCCGGTAGCAGGACTCTTTCAGTTTCGAAGGCACAATATCGCCATTTCTCTGCGTTGGACTTCGTACACAACAGAAGTCAAAAAAACATTGCAACTGAAGTCATCCCTCCACCTCCCGATTTTGTAGTGCAACAGTCATGTCTTTTTTTTGTGCAATCTCTTTAGCAAACCCGTGAACAAAAGTTTGGCCTTTGCTCCTCCTCTAGCACAGTAGTCGTGCCATCTTGATTTAGGAAGAATCATAAAGAGATTTGATCCGTTGATGTTGTATTTGCGTGAACCTGTTGCGAGTTGACTTTCATCCAACCGCGGTAAAACAAAACAAACATCCTGGGTCAGCCTGACAATTCTTCTGCAATATCACAAGCCCCTGAGTGTGAAACGCTACCGTAAAGTCATTTTCAGGGAGTCATTTTGACGCTACAGAGTCGCTTACGTGGGCCAAGATGGCCGATCCCGGGGATCGAGCGAATGAGGACAGACTTTGTCGTTCTATCTGGAACGTGCTTATCAGCAGGTGGCTGTGTGCAAAGTGGAAATTATCCAAATGATTACATCAATGGTGAATCCTGTGACATTGTGGCTCCTGGGAAGCCTCTGTTTTTCACTCACTTTTCGCTGTATTCTTTGCGTGGCTCTGACTCATTCAGCATTGGTGGCCAATCATATTCTTCAACGCCAGGGCAAGGCACTATCGCTTCAGGTCTCATCCAATGGACGACTGACAGCTTTGGTGTTTCCTCTGGGTGGCAAATATGCACGGCTTCTGGATTGAATCTTGGTTGAATTTCGAAATGATTGGGTGGTTGATCCGCTAACATTACCAACATCTTAGCATCTTCCATCAAATTCCTTGGTTGTGTGCGGGCCATCGGTAGTTGGCTATTAAGCGGAAACATGGGCATCCTGATTCTAGAACATTGACACATTGATGTCACACCATCCCCCTGATCCCGGCTTTGGGATCACAACTGAGGCCTCTTGAAGGGTCTGTGGCCTGCGACTTTGATGCTGACAACTGTGGTTGGCATTTGGGCCCTTCGATGTTTCGCTCGGATGGTTTTGTCCACAATGATCAAGACTCTCACATGTTTACAAGTCTGCACTTGCCAACTTCCCAGCTTCAGAGGTTGAATTTCATGTACCGATTGTCTCCAACTAGGAACTTCTTCCAACTGAGTCTGCACTGTTTGATAGCAGTGCCTTCATGGGACTCATTGCAGTCATTTGTTTGGCAAATGATTTGGAATGAGCAGGCTCGGAGTGCTGCATGGCGCGATGCCAAGATCCCGATCACAAGAAACGTGGTTGCCCTGAGGTTTGAGGTGGTGGGGGCTGAAGTTTCTATCGGCAAGATCTCTTGGACTCCGATGGCATCCGTTCCATTTGCGCATCTGACAGCAGGGTCTTGTCATGCGTGTGTACTGCATGTCTCGTTCGGAGAAATCCGATGTTGGGGCAGAGGTGGGTTTGGGCAACTGGGGCGTGGCGACCAAGAAGACATTGGCGACGGCCCAGGTGAAATGGGCAACCAGTTGTCTCTGGTTGACCTCGGCACAGGACGCAGTGCGAAACAAATTTCATCCGGCTACGAACATGTATGTGCAGTGCTAGATGATGATTCTCTTAAGTGCTGGGGCGATGGTTCCTTGGGAAGACTTGGCTACGAAAGCACGAGCAACGTTGGTGATAGGCCAAATACAATGGGCGACCACTTGCCCCCTGTTGACTTAGG
>CAXAMN010002180.1:128184-142630 GCA_963970005.1 Durusdinium trenchii
CACTTGCCCCCTGTTGACTTAGGCACAGGACGCAGTGCAAAGCAAGTTTCAGCTGGTGGTTTTCACACATGTGCAGTGCTAGACGATGATTCCCTGAAGTGCTGGGGCTGGGGTTTGTACGGAAGACTTGGATACGAAAACGGATACAACATCGGCGACAGCCCAAATACCATGGGCGATCAGTTGCCTTCGGTTGATCTCGGAGCCGGCCGCAGGGCAAAGCAAGTTTCTTCTGGAAGGGCTCACACATGCGCCTTGCTTGACAATGACTCGATCAAATGTTGGGGTGGTGGTTCTGGAGGCGAGCTTGGAGTGAGATACCCACACAATCCTGACCTCGGCGACGGCCCAGATGAAATGGGAGACCATCTGCTGCCGGTTGAATTGGGCTCTGGACGCACCGGCCAGCAAGTCATATCTGGGAATGACTACAGCTGTGCCTTACTAGATGACGACTCTGTCAAATGCTGGGGGTCTAATAATTGTGGCAGGCTCGGACAGGGAAATGTGGAGCACATTGGTGACGGGCCAAATGAGATGGGTGACAGCTTAATCCCAATTGATTTTGGTACAATCCTCACCAGCATCATTTCCAAGAGCGTTCGCATTGTTGGCACCACCAGGCAAGGCCGTGTTCAGGTTCAATATCAGCAGACTTGGCGTGATGTTTGCGATGACAACTGGAACATCCTCAATGCACAGGTCGTTTGCCGTCAGCTTGGCCTGGCAGGTGGTATCTCACTCATTCACCTGAATGGAAGTGGTGAGTTTGGCATGGATGAAGTAGCCTGTGAAGGAAATGAATGTGATCTGGGCTATTGCCCTTTCAGAGGCTGGGGTATTCATGATTGCAGCGCTCAGGAAGCAGCTGGTGTGAAATGTCATGTGGACGCGTGGAGTACTATGCCAGATCCAAACATTCCGGCTCGAAGAGGGCATTCTGCAATTTGGAACGATGATGATGACTCGATGCTGGTTTTTGCTGGACATGCCGCAGCTTCTTTCCATTTTTACAATGATCTCTGGCGCTACAAACAGGATGGGAGGGATGGATTTTGGGAAGAAGTCCAAACTGTTGGGCCTTCACCCAGAGGTGGCCACACAGCCATTTGGGACCGTGCCGGGGCAATGCTGGTGTTTGGTGGCAGCTATTTGACCACCAATTTTGATGAGCTGTGGATCTACTCCGCGAACACCAGTTCATGGAGCCTTGCTTCTCCTCCAATGAAGCCAAAAGCAAGAGCTTATCACTCAGGAGTCTGGGATGCAGCCAGTCAGATGATGCTGATTTTCGCTGGTGAGAACAATGGTGCTCTACAGGATTTGTGGCAGTACCAACTAGCGTCGAACAATTGGACAGAACTATCCGTATTCTCATTTTCAGAGATGCCTTCAGCCAGGAGCCGGCACACTGCGGTTTGGATAGACGCAGCCAAAGCCATGTTGGTTTTTGGTGGCTGGGCAGACACTGCGCTGAATGATCTTTGGCACTATGCCCTGTGGAGCAATTCCTGGACTCAGCTTTTTACATCAAGTTCGCCTGCCGGTCGAGCTGGCCATTCAGCCGTTTGGGAGCCTCTCACTTGGTCAATGCTCATCTTCGGCGGGGTCCGAGTCAATGAATCGATCAACTACACAGCGGAAGTCTCTTGCTGGTGGTTTCAGAGATGTTTTTTTCCTGATTGAACCCATGGGCCTTGGGATGATTGAAGCCTGATTGAACCCACTGACTCATATGTTTCGTATCGTTGAAACCACCAAGCAGGTATGGAATTATAGCCTTCTGACCAGCTCTTGGATTCCAATGGCACCCTCTGGACCATACCCGGCTCCAGGACCTCGAGAGGACCACACCGCAGTGTGGGATCCAAAATCCAACTATGTACATTTGTTTGGTGGCTTTGATTCAACTTACAAATCAGACTTCTGGAGGTACCGCAGTTTGGACTTGGAAGAGGTTCCAGTCAAGAAGTGCTTCTTGGGCCAGGAGTGCCACCTTGTGTTTGGGACTTCGGGACTTCGCTTCGGAGCAGATGACATGATCCAAGTGGTGGATTTTTTCACTTTGACGTATTTCGTCTTTTCCACATCAGATGGCGCCAACTTTTCATTGAACAATGCGACCGGCGATGTGTCCGACGGAGATGCTACAGATTACAACGACTCTGAGAGTGGCCCGGCCATGTCCAATGGACCCTTTTGGCTTGCAGAACCGGGTCTGTACCGGATCAGCCGTTGCTCCAAGGTCAATTCGTTGTGTGAAGGTCACTGGTTCGAATTTGGATTTCTCCTTGTGCTCGGCCCCTTCTCAGGCCAGTCCTTCGTTTGTGATTTGGGATCTCATTGCGTGGTTGGAGGATTGCAAGGTTTCTCGCTCTCAAGGACTGACCAGTTGCTCCCCTTGAAAGAATGCGGCACGTCTCTCCAGACATCCACCTTCCAAGCACGGCCTATCAGTGCATCCGGAACGGATGACATTCTGACAGATGTGTTTGATTTTGGCCCGCTGGATTTGGATGGCGCACCGGAACAAGTGCAACTCTGCTGGTGTGCAGAAGAGTCAAGCTGTGGAGATTTGCTCGAATTTCGCGCTTTGGCCATGCTCTTGGACGTGGTTTGCCCTCCAGGACAGCAAACTCGGACGTGCTCGAATTGACGATGTGCAACGCCCGACTAGGACCGTAACTAGAGGCGAGACTCATAAAGAAACGTTGACAAAACTGCTGAAACAACAGGCAGATGGCGCATTGCAAAGACGTGTTTTTTGTTGATTCGGTCGTTTGTCCTTGTATCCGTCTTGCATTCACAATTCACAGTGACCTGTAGCGTGTTCCGAAGTTGAATACTTAGTGCTGCTTCTGCCAAACATGACCTTTCCTTTCAGCACTTGTCCGTCTGAAGTGGTCCTCCAGTGCCTCTGAAGTTTTCAGGTCGCCTGGTTTTCATGCTGCAACCGACTCTCCAACTAGCTCTCCGACTCTCCAATCTCAAGTTTCTTGTCCACTCTTACAATCCATCCGACTGCCGTGCTTCTCAAGACTCAAGACATTGACCTGTGCTGAGTTGCAGCCTTCTCCGCGCATTTTCTGGTGGTCGACCTTGTCTTGGTGGCCGTTTGATTGTTGTGTTTATACTGCTGAAGCGACCGTGGTCAGAAGAGGCTTTTCTTCGGGAATCGTTTCACTGGGCTTTTCTTTGGTTTTCCTTTGGTCGCACGTTTGAGTGATTTGGACTGCTCCAGGATCGTATGAGTTGCGCAGCTTTACATCCAAATGCCAGACATGCTTGCCGGGAAGCTACTGTCCGGGTGGCAGAGTTCTGGAGTCGCATGAGTCGGTTCTCTATCAGTGTCCAGAAGGAAGTACTTCCCTCACAGGGTCGGTCTCACTTGAGGATTGTCAATGCAGGCGTGGGCATTTCTGGGACTCACGGGCGAATGCTTGTTCAATGTGCCCTGCAGGGCACTTCAAAGACCACACAGGATCTGGCTTGTGCCAAAGTTGCCCGCAGCAAAGCATTTCGAAAGAGGGTGCCATTTCCTTGCAGGAGTGCTATTGCCCGTTTGGCACCATTGACATTGAATCCAGTGACGTTTTCAACTGCGTGGACGTGCTTCTGCTTGGAGATGCTGTCAGCAATAGTAGTTTTGCACGAACTGAAGCAAAGGTGTACACCTTCGCTGGTTCTGTCGTTTCATTTAGTGGTTCCTTGGAGATGGTCCATGCGCACTTGCTTGGTTACATGGACCTGAGTGCTCGAGCATCTTTGCAGCTCACTGAAAGTCGCGGTCAAATCGATTACAAAGTCATAACATCCGAAGAAGAGGAGGCAATGACCCTGCATGCCAAGATGGACTCATCAGTTTTCGAAGCCTTCGCATTCACCACAGCAACATTAGCTAGTGAAACTGCTGTGACCAGACACTCAATAGCTATCGATGTGCTTCATTGTCCGGATGGTTTGGGCTTTGTCGGCGGCAATTTGGTCCGAGATCAGTCGGACTGCAAATGTGCCCATGGAATGGAACCACGTGAAGGTGAATCAGGTCTCAGTGGCGGTTGTCAAAAATGTCCAGCAGGAAAGCACAAGTCTGCGATTGCGGATGCAGCTTGTTCATCGTGCGGAGGACTCACAACGTTGCTTGAAGGAGCAGTATCTACTTCCGCATGCACGTGCCCAGCAGGATTTGTCAATGAAATACTTGATGATCCCACCAGCTGTCAGCCATGTGGCCGAGGTTTTTTTTTGTGCCGGTGGCAGGCATAAAGAACCATGCGGCCAATCCCTCACGACTGCAACGGAGACCGCCACTGATGCAAGGGAGTGCATTTGTGCCTCAGGTTTTTTTCGAAGTGACTCCAATTGCCAACCGTGCCTGAAGGGCACATTCAAGGCAGAAATCGGTGATGGCGCATGCCAACCGTGCGTTGCAGGAAGATGGAGCAATGAATCAGCAGCATCGCGAGAAGATGCTTGCAATTTTTGTACGCAAGGCTCAACAACCCGTGAAAGTGGAGCTGAAGATGAGAGCTTCTGTGTCAAGCCAGAGCCGCAACAATTTGTGCAGTGCACATCAGGCACTGTGTGCTTGATCGAAATCACGGGTTTCCATTTGCAAGATGGCCACCGTCTTGCTGTGACCGAGTCAAATTGCAATACTGGCAAAGTGGCAGTGTCCGGTGTAGTTGCTCAAGGCGTTTCCAAGCCTGCAACAAGCGAAGGACATCGATATGTATGGGGAGACAGCTCCGTTGAATTTAGCCCAGAAGGAGGAATTTACAATCTGTGTTGGTGTGCCAACATGCGAGATCTTCAATGCGGAAGTCTGCAGACCGATTTCATTTTGTCCGCAGGAAAACTTGAAGTCATTGGACCTTTTCGTAATCACTCCTTGGACTGTGTTCGAGGTCAGACCTGTTTAGGTTTGCGGCCTTTTCAAGGACATCAGCTCTCCTTAGAAGATCGAGTGGCGGTTCGCCGTGCATGTGGTGGTTCTGAAGTCCTATCGCTGGCACTTGCAAATCCCAATGGTACTGGCAGCCTTTCGACCTTTGATGGAGAGTTTTACCTTACATTTGGCAATGTTCTGCTGGATGCGGATGAAGCGTACACCATTTGCTGGTGCGGCGGCTCCTGCAATACCGCTTCAGATTTTGCAGTGCCAGCCGGCCACTTGCAAGTGTTAGGACCCTACACAAATCAACGGACGAACTGCTTTCTGGGTCAGCCTTGCCATTTGCAGAACATTAAAGGAGTTGGTTTGATGACTGGTGACCGGATCATGCTCCGCACGGATTGTGAGACAGGTCCTATGCTTCCTGGAAGTCCCGGCAATGGAATTGCCTTTCGCAACGAAGCTTGGCAAAGAAATGGACATGGCACACAGAAGGCTTAACAGCAGTGCAAGCAAAGCAACATATCATTGTCAAACCACAGCTTTATATAAAACATAATAGACGATTACAATGCTTGCTCTTTTTTATCCTGCCACCCAAAGCTGCTTTGCCAGGAGAATGGAGACTTCGATTTTGTGGGTGAAAGCTCCTTGTTGTGGTCGGCAGTGGGTATTTTTTCCATGTGCTTTTGCCGGCCATCTCTGGAAAACTGTACCCATGCTTTGGACTTTCGAGCTTCGCTGGGTCTTTTCACCACAAAGGGTCCATTCTACGTTACAAGAGTGTGCGAACAAGGCCATCCATGCGCTGTACAGCTGGTTGGTATCGGTTTGAATGTGGGTGATCGCTTGGTGTTCCGCAATCATAGTTGCCAAAGCTGGAGCGAAGGGGTCGCTTTCCAGATCTTCATGGAGCTTCCAGAGCCTTTGAGAGTGAAGGACGACGGCAATGGACTTGAAGTTGACCTTGGAACCTTGCCCTTTGGTTCGACACCTGGTCCAGGAGGGTATCGCATTTGCTGGTGCCCTGCCGATCTGTTGTGCACTTCAGCCTCAGATTTTCGAGGTGCAGCTGGAGAACTGCAGATTCATTGCCCACCAGGAGATCATTGAGATCATAAGTTTATCATGGTTTATTTTAATAGTCTTTGGTGTAGTTGAATCCTCTTTTCAGTTTCTTCTCGTCTTTTTGATTCCTTTTGCACTTGTCTTTGATGGCAGAAAGCAACTGAACTTTTTTTTCTGTCGCCGTGCGACCGGAAAACCGCTCGCCAAAGGGGTCCTCCGGGCATCGCCGTCGCACGGCATCGCCAAGGCAGCAAGTGAACAAGGTGTGTTTGTGTACCTATCCTTGTCAATGCCGAAGCAGCAAGAGCTGGCCGGTGAAAAACGGGTCACTGACTCTTAGAAACTTGTACACTTCTTGAAACTCCTGCGCAGGAACGTACTATGCGGAATCTTCTCAAGTTTGTGCGAAATGCCCAAAGAAGTTCTATTGCAGGGGAGGTGACCCTACTGACGCCAACAAAGTTTCTTGCGCTGCAGAGGAGACCACCTTACATTGGCATGCTGCTTCGAGGGAGGAGTGCGTATGCCTCCCTGGATATGGACTTGTTGATGGCCAATGTGTTGGCTGTGCCAAAGGCTTCTACAAGTCTGCAACCGCCAATGAAGAATGCGTCAGATGCCCAGAAAACACAACGACATTCTCTGCAGGAGCATCCTCCAACATGTCATGCGTTCCAGAAACAATGTTGGCGCCTGAAGATGGTGAATCCGAATCGAATGCCTCAAATTCCCACACATGTGAAGTGCCTGTCCTGACGTTCAGCCTTTCTATCACAGCCACCGGCAACGCCTCAGACGCAATCAGCGACAATGTGGCATCCGCATTGCGCACCATGTGGGGCACTCGTGCAATCACAGAAGTGGACCTTTTGTACGATAGCAACAATTCATCCAGGCGCATGTCAACCATGAGGACTTTGGTGGTCACACTCAAATACTTGACTATGGAGGAGGCAGAGACATTTGCTGAAGAAGTAGATCTCAGTATTGCCTCAGATGCTGTGTTGGATACCTTGCGTCAAGACGAAGTACTAGGCATAATAGATGTGCAGCCCTCCAATGTCTCAGTGTCCCTCCTACCTTTGATATGCCGGGCAAACGCCCTGGTACCACCAGGTGTGACTATTCGAAATGTCGAAGAGTGTCTTTGCACAAGCGGCTATGAGTACCTTGAAGAGAGCAAAGGCTGCAGTCCTTGTGGGGTTGGAGAGTACAAGAGTACGCTTGCCAACGATAAATGCCAGTCATGTCCCATTAGAAAATCCACTTTGAAAGTCGGAGGTGCTTCAATCCAAGATTGCATATGCCAAATTGGCACTTTTGATGCGGAAGGAGTTTGTTCCGATTGCACACCCGGCTTGTACTGCCCAGGAAACGGGGAGCCTTTGGAGTGTCCGCAGCACTCTCAGACCTTGGTGGCCTCTGCCAGATCGATTGATGACTGCTTATGTGTGGCCGGCCATTACTCGAGTGGCAGCTGTGAGCCATGTGTCCCTGGAAGGTATAAGAGCAACATCGGCAATGAGACTTGTTCCCAAACATGCCCATCAAATGCCGATAGTTATCCTGGTGCCACCTCCTTGGAAGACTGTTTTTGCGTGAAGAACTACCACGCAATACTTTCCTCGAACGGTCGATTGGAACGCTGTGCCAGCTGCTTGCCCTATGTGGGCCTGTATTGCCCCGGTGGCTTTGAACCAAATTCCACTGAGCATGTGCAGCCTCGAGCTGCTGCAGGCTTCTACCAGACAGGAAGCACTTTCGCTACCAAGTGTCGAGTCGTGCTAGCTGATGGATCCAGCGCCTGTCTCGGAGACAACCAATGTGCAGAAGGAACTACCGGAATGCTTTGTGGCGAATGCCCGGCTGGCTGGGCCAAGTTTGAAGACATCAGTCCATGTGAGGAGTGTTTGGCTGGGGCTGGAACAGGTCAATTGAGCACGGCCATCGTGTTTGAGATCACCAAGATAGCGGCCTTGAATTTTGTTTTAGCAGCTTTGGCTGCGTCTGATGCAGCCAATGCGAACCTGCCACTTCACACTTACATGATCCGAATCCTAACACAATGGTTCACAGCTTGTGCCCTGATCACTCATTTCAATTTGGAACTGTTGGAGACGCCTTTTGCGCAAGCATCCGTTTCATCAGATTCCTGTGATGAAGAGCAGTTGCTGCAATATGGGAGTTCAAGCCAAGCGGTTGCACCAAAAAGCACAAGAACGAGTGACGTCAATGAAGCGCTTGAAAGCTTGAGGCTCCCATGGCCGGTGGAAGTGAGCCATGCCATCGCTGTGTTCTTCGCTATCTCAAATGTGGTGCCGAAGTTTACATCTGTGAAGTTTTCAGCTCAATGTCGAGCCTTCGAATTGTTTCCAGAACGTCCCGGGGCACAACGACTTGCACCTGCACTGTATTTCATCTCTTTACCTCTGCTCACCTCGTTAGCAACATTTTCGGTTTGTGCTGTGGTTGTGCATTTCGTGGTTCCAGTTGCAAGGCGATTTGGAGTGCATTTCAACAAGGAAGCCAAGAAGAAACAGAAGAAGAGAAAGCGGATTCAAGCCCTGTTTCATGATTCTTGGACGCGTGACTTGAAGTTATCAGATGTACCGCTTGACCTGCCGAAATTCCGTGGTTTGGACTCCTTCGCTTCAATTGTTGACACGCACCAGAGATTTGCCAAAGAGATTTGTCGGATGAAAAGTGCCAAAGACCCTCAGCTTGAGGCTGTTCTTGCAGAAGAGGGTCTAGATCTAGAAACGTTCAACTCTCCATCAACGGACTTCTTATTTGCAGAATTCTCCGAAGAAGACTTGAAGAAGGTCTCTTGCCTGCAAAGAAGACTCCAGCACGACCGAGCACGGACGAACCCCACGAGTCCCTTTCAGTCTGAGTCGTCAGCGTCGAACCGAAGCTCTCGTCGTTCGGTCGCTGAGGTGATCACAGAAGCTCTCGTTCCCCCGACGCTCATCGGTGCTTTAGTTCATCGTGCCGAGCTTTGGGATCGAGGCGGTATGTTTTCTTCTTTGAAACATGTTGGTGTCATACATGTCAGACATGTTGAACTGTAGAAGGATGCATGTCAGGTCCCTGAATCGGGGCCTCAAGATACGCTTGTGTGCTTTAAACAGCTTGTTTTCGCAACAGAAAGGGGGATTGATTGGGGAGACACGCAGAGTCATGCTGATAGCGCATCATGTGAGGCGCTGGGGAAAGGCCTGCAAAGCAATCTGGCGATGCTAGTGCTATATCGGTAGCTATTGAAGCCGAACAGCCAAAGGATGACTTGCGCACCACCGGTGCTCTACCTGACACCGCCCGTGACGTGAACGTGAACGTCTGGACGGCCGATCGTTTAGACTTTGGCCTTTTCACTCCGAAGCCAGGTCTTAAGACACTGTTGATTCAGAGTGTGCCGGTCGTTTGGCCGACTTTGATTGCCATTTGGCCCCAACTTCTTTCACAGTTTCTGTCGTTGCTGTGGTGCACGCCTATCAGGGAGGATGCTTGCGTGCGGCCACGACTGGTGCCAAGTCCAAGTGTTGTTTGTTTCAGCGAAGATCACTGGCCTCTGTTTATCATCTCAATCGTTGGATTGAGTGTTTGGTGTCTGGGCATTCCATGTTGGTTGTTCGTGCTGATCTACCGCTTGGGGAAAACGCGGCAAGAGCTCGAAAGTGGTCGAAAGTATGGGCTCTTTATTCGCGGTTTGGAACCATCGATGTGGTGGTGGGATCTTCTGATCAAACGTGCAGACATTGCTCTCATGATGCTGATAGCCTACACTTCATTGGTGGAAGATCAAACAGCCAAGCTGTTTGTATTTGCTTTCATATCAGGCATACTACTTTGCCTTACAACTTGGTTCAAGCCCTACTCCAAAAACCAAGCAGAGATCTTGGACATACTGGAGACCAGTTTGCTTACTACACGTTTCGTGCTCTACTTCGTTGTGGCCATGTTATTGATAATTTTCCCGTCTGCAACTACAACCAGGATGTGTGCTCTTTTTGTTTTGGTAATGCTGATTTCAGTCTGCGCCTTTGCTTTTCTACATATCTTTGCACAAGCTCTTCGCCGGGAACAGAAACAAAGCCTGACGAACGAGGAGAGCGATGAGGAGGAAGAAGATGCAGAGGAGAATTCATTCATTTCCATCTTTTCTCACACATCAAAGATATATTTGTTATATAAACATATTTCAAAGTTCTTTGTGGGTTTGCAGGTCAAACAAGATTCAACGCTCCGATCATACTAAAGAACGCTCACGGTAGAGAACCTCCGTAGTCAAAGCATACACCTTTACCCTGTGTATTTTATGTACAGGTGTCCCGGGAGCCATCTATTGTATAGAACCTTACACGCCATGCACTCTCAAAATCAGTCGTTGGGGCAACTTCTCGCACAGATCTGTAGCTGCACTGTAGACCTGCGGGAGTTGGTGTAGAGGGATTTCATTCTGGCTACAGCCGTGAGCGGTACAAGGTCAGCTCATGTTTGATTTGGCTTGATATTGAATGATCTGTCGCCAGCGCATCGAGGCATGCGTCTTGATGTCGAGTCATTCACTCGAAGACCGTTGCGTCGTTGGAAATCTGGGTCCAGCACTGCCAGGAACGCAGGTCCTGGGCGTGAATGCGCGAGAATCAACATTTACTTGGTAGGACCAACCCAGTCCCTTCTGCTTTTTGCAGGCAAATTGAATGTGGCTATACAATTATATACACGAATTTGAGCTGTAGTAGTGTTTAGAATGCATTCTCAAAGTAAGTGTAGGCAGAGCTGAGCTCATAGAAACTACTGATCCTTATCTCTGACGTTCAGTCGCACGGGCGCAGCGCAAGCGGCGCCGCGTGCAGCGTGTCCGGCCGCAAGGCGGCTCAAGTCGGTTCCAGCTGCATTGCACAGCCTCAAAGAGGGGTGTGAGGCACCCACCCACCCGCCTTCCACTGTACACCACAGGCATGGGCCCGAGGTCCCGGCAAAGTAGGCAAGTCACATGTCAGACCTGCCTAAAGCTCATTAACAAGCCAACGGCTGGCACTACCTTGATTGACAGTGCCAATCTCGGCTGAGGGTAAAAATCTCGGCTGAGGTAAAAGGATGTAGATTCTAGTGTCAGAATCAACAAAGCGAGAAAGTGGTTGCTGTACATAAAGCTTTCCCATGTTGGGCAAAAACACGGTCAGTGCAACCCTACAACCCAGACATTGTCGCGTACAAATGTGCACTGTAGGGCCACGAGGTGTGAGCCACCGGACCTCGCTGTTTGGCGCCCCCAGGACAATGCTCACAGGTTTTGAGCCGGCTCCTGCCACTAGTTGCGGGCCCTGTTTTTCAAAGCATATTGAAGATCGAAAAGCTGGAGACATGGCAAGCATATGGTCCGCCACTTCCCTGCTGTAGTGTGGACACAACTCCTATAGCAAACATGTAAGTCACCAACGCGTTGATGCCCTCATGAAGTGAAGCGCTGCCAGCTTGCAAACAAGTAGATCACCAACCCTTGCGCAGTGATACAAAGTGAACTGAAGCACTTCAGCTTGCAAACATGTAGGTCGCCAACCCTTTTGCGTGATGCCGCAGTGAACTGAAGCACTGCAGCTTGCAAACATGTAGGTTGCCAACCCTTTCGTGTAGGTCTCCAATTCTTGCAGCGACGCAGTGGTAGGACGAAACTGCCAACAAGCCACCGCAAAATTCCCAGGCAATCCGCTCGAGCAGCGGAAGGAAACAGCTATGACAGCTGTATGCACCCAGCATGCCAGAACTCCATTGCAAAACAAAGCGGATGACACTACTCCCAGGGATCAGCCGACTCAGCCACACTAACTGGAAAGACCTGGGCCCGTGGCTGAAACTACTGATCCTTAGAAGAGCTGTATGAGGCATTCCTTTGGTATGGCTTGTGGCCTCCAGTGCCACACAAGACATCCAAGGCTGTGAGACAAATGTGGCTAGGAAGACATCATTAGGGCTTTGCCTGAAAAGCCGTGTCCCGATTGATATGTCGACATTGAGCGGCGGCTGACTCATACGTCTTGAGCATGTGAAGAGGCACATAAGACTCCTCAGCCGTGCTTTGTCCACGCCGTGCTGTGCCTCAGCGGTTCAACATGACGTTGGCACAGATATGCCGTTGGGTACTGGCACGGACGGGTCCACGTGACGTTTCCACATGACGGTCCACATACTCCTCAGCCGTGCTTTGCCTATCGTGCCTGTCGACTCGGTAGGCCAAGTGTTCTGTTGCCGTGGTGCTGCCTTTGCCTCTGGCGTGGGTGTTGGACTAGCATGTAGGTTCCGTTGGCACTTCTTCGTTCTTCTTCGTTGAGATTCCTATCTGATATGAGATTTTCACAACATGTTTGCAATGATCTTGCGACAGAGATGGTGCGTTGAACATGTAGTGTAGAGCCAAGCAGGTAGCGATCGCCGAGGTAAGGGTGCACTCACTTGCGGACGATCCAGCAGACCCTTACAAATGAGAATGACAATGCAACTAGGGCAGCTGGCTATATTACTGTGAAACCGAAGAAAAGCAGACGCACTTCATTAGGTCCTAATGGAAGTCAGGATTTTGTCAAGACCCTATTCTGTTCGCAGACTATATCGACAATTCTATGCTTCCTATTTAGAGATGGACACCGTGCAGCTATATTCCGCGGTGGACTATTTGGAAACGCATCAAAACATGTTCGAAGTCAGGAATAATGTGGCTTCCAGGTGGGGTAGAGTAGGTGGTGGTCGGATGGGGTTGTGGGAGAGTATAGTAATGGAAACAGTATATTGCTATGGGCTATGCAGTTCGGTTGGGTTCGACAACTGGTTGTCGCATCCAGGGCCTGCTTCCAGTCGACAAGTGGCGCTGGGTCTATAGGGCCTGGTTCCAGAGTTCAGGCAAACGGGTACAATCAGAGCCTGGTTCTAGGAGACGTAAGGCCCTGCACTGTAGCTTTCAGCCCTTTTCAGCAACGAAACAGCAGCAAATGCGGCGAACCTATCCAACCACAACCCCAAACTTCCACGAGCCCGGCCATGATTGCAACTTGGTCGTATGAGCGGTCGACTAATCGGTGCTCCCGCACTGGTATGCCAACATACTATCGGTACGGGTGTATGCGGAAGGGCTTTTACTGTATCTTACAACTGCTCCTTTTTCAGCTCAAGAAAGCACTCTGTGCTTAATGTTGGAGCTTGCCACAAACAGTGCAGGAGTCTACGCTCCAAAAGAAGTCGACGCTCCAAAAGGTCACAGGCGCGATGACTCGTCCGCGTGCCGCGCGGCGAGAAGAACACCATTCTCGACAGCTTGGCTTTCTTTTTCTGCCGATGCATTGTGGGATGAACGGATGTCGGATGTAACTCAGAACTGATCTCAACTGTGCGAAGCTGGAATTGTTCCCCAAACTCTCTGTTCAACTGCAGCTTCATGTCCCGCCCGAAAACGAGTTCGTTGTGCCGTTGCGCAAGCCTTTTGATGTCAGCGGAGTTTAGACGAGAATCCGACAATTTAGCTTGCTATCTCAGTTTCACAGTCAATGCGACATACCCACCGATCAGACTATGAATGTAGACAGGGGACATGGTGCCAATATTTGTTTCGTTCCGTTGAGTCTTTGTCTAAGTGCCCATCACCTTACCTTACTGTGCCGGTTCTTGGTTCTTGGTGCCACAGAAAGATAAACTCTCTTGAGGGAACGTTGCGACACCCTGTGCGCTTGACAAAGCCATGCTAGGAGCAGGTAGTGTCCCTTGCCCCGGGGGCCAACCACTGGGAATTGCACACCTGCGATATTGCGCTGGGTATTCAGAAGCCTTTTTTTGACCTCAGTCATCCATTTGCGCTGTTCTCTTGGTAGTGCAAGTGGTCATGGTGCGACCTTATCATGCCATGCTTGCACCATTTTGCGTACTGCTTGTGACAAACTCAACTTCAATCTTTTGAGCTACCTCAAACGTATCTTCTCATTCTCATGCCTTCTCTCTTGGTTTGTGCGCAGCCGGGTGGTGCGGGCCAGTGTCACACATCTACCTGCCTGTGAGCCTATTGTTTGTTTTTGTGATCGGTTGGCAGGTCTTGCCCCTTGCCCTTTCTTTGGATCTTGGGGATTTTCTTCCTGGCCCAAGCGCCTTTTGGTCCAGGACATCCAGGATGCGTGTCCTCCCAGAGTGCTTGGATCTTATGGTGAGTTCAAGTCTTCCTCGTTCTTCCCGGCCACTTTAATCTGCAAGATTTGCAAGATTGCCTTCTTCCTTTCTTAGTTGTTTTTTCTTTTTCACTTTTTCCCCTATCTTTTCGTGTCTTTGGCATTCTTTGTTGTTCCCCACCTTCCAGGTGAGGGATGTTAGATTTTATCAGAGCTCTTCTCTTCTCTTCTCGTCTCGTCTCGTCTCGCCTCGCCTCCTCTCCTCTCCTCTCCTCTCCTCTCCTCTCCTCTCCTCTCCTCTCCTCTCCTCTCCTCTCCTCTCCTCTCCTCTCCT
>CAXAMN010002180.1:150182-166849 GCA_963970005.1 Durusdinium trenchii
CAGAATGACACATGCAAGACATGTCACTGCACTTGGTTGAAGTTGATCTTCCTGTTTGTTAAGGATGGTGAAGGAGATGCTTTGGTTGAGACACTGCCCACAATTCCTGCCGAGGATGGGTACAGTCACGGCAGAATGAAACATGCAAGACATGTTTTGCGTAGGATTGGCCAACCAGTATGACAATGTATGAAACAAACACTTTTGGCTTTTCTGTCAAGGAGGATGAAGTAGACGATGTACTTGAGATGCTGCCCACAGTTCCGGAGGACCAGCGACACTTTACAAACATGGTGACTCTAGAATGCGCTCTGCAGCCCTGGTACTGCTATTTTGGACTTCATACGCTGTTTGTTTCGTTCTGTTTTTGGATTTTTTGTGTTTTTCTTGAACGATTCCGGGCGACTGGACCACTCATTGTGAGCGTTTCAAGACGTGCGCGGAGGATTTGACGTGCGCATTGCCTGGAGCTGTTGCTGAGGACCGGTGACTGTTTCTCTCCCATCGGGACTCCGAGACCATGTGAGGGGTGTCAGGAACAGGCAGAGCCACGGACCGAACGGAGAAGCATCAAGCAAAACCGTTGATGGCCCAGGAAATGCATTTTGAAAGAAACACAGCGCATCGTTTTAAATTGTGTTCACAGGATCATGTTCAATTGTTCTTAATCGCGGGCTTGCAACACCGATTTAAAGATATAACAGCAACTTGGAAGGCGGATGAAGGCGAGCCCTTTTGTTGCTAGTCTGATTTCTTGGCTGTCTTGTTTTCTGGTATCCAAAGTGTTCGGCTTTCCTGATGGTGCTGCTGGTTTTGGGGGGATGAGTTTGGGATTCTGGATGGTTCTTGGGGTGAGTAGCATGAGGTGGTGATGCTAGTGGAGCAGAAACATACACAATCAAAGGGCGGATGGTGGCTCCACCCTTTCATTGAACACCTGGTAAGCCAAGCACATTCTTGGCTTGCTGTGAAAATGGTGGGGAGGCCCTCCCACCCCAAGTTGCCCTTGTGGCACTTGTACTGCGGAGTCACGGCCAAGGCGGTCTGTCGGGTCTGCGGCTTGCTGTCGACGGTCTGTCGGGGCGCCATGCTGCGCACGCTGCGCCATGCTCACCTTGGTCATCCCAGTCCGTGCAAAACGCTGGGAGCACCTGGCGCGCGAGGTCGGTGCGGTGTGCGACACCCGACCAGCGCTGAAACCCTGGTGATTTGCGGTCAACTGCACCTCCGAAACGATGTACTTAACTTCTTTGAATTGAACATAATTGAACCATGACTCCCTTGACTCCCTATTCCGTGGATGGAATTTCGCGCGCCTCAGGTTTGTTTCGGAACTCACCCGATTTGTGTTGCCGTGCTGTACTATCTCCTTGCGCCAGGACGGTCACGAGGATGAAAGAGGTGACCTGCCGTAGTACCAGAGAGGAGGGGTGAGATTGTGGTTTAGTTACAGTTCACTGTTATTCAAAACAAGAATGAAGCTTGCTTTGATCTCAGTCTTAGTGATTGAGCCCGTGGTTTTTACCTCGGAAGGAGACCTTCGCTTCCGAAGAAGGAGGAGAGAGAGACTGTGATCGGATCTGACACAAGGGGAGACAGTGAGAATTCAGGCCGAGTCGTTTTCTACTTCCATGATTCCAGGGAGTGTAGCTTTAACACACACTTCCGTGACATGCCGGAGATGAACATCAGGAGATGAAGGTGGAGTGTGGAGTTTGACCATATTGTTAGACGTTTCGTTTCCTGGGGAAAACATGCAGTTTCCGAAAGCAACCAGAATGATCAAAAGACGGTTCTCCAGAGGTTTTTTGGGCCTCGGGCACCTTTCGTGTGGGGAAAACCAGTCGTTCTGTGGTGTTAGGATTTGACAAACACACCACGCAATTCCATCGAGAAAGGCCACACACAACGCGAAGGCTTTCCACTCGGGCGACCCGCTGGGCGACCGGAAGTGGTGAGTGGTGAGTGCTGCCTTACGGCGTTCCTTACTTTTCAGGCCAAGGGTCTGGTGTGTGGCCCAGGTAAGTGACTCCCATTTTTTGTGAACTGGTCTGACCAACAATTCCTAGCAGAAGAGAAACATCGCGATTCGTACAGCAAAGTGTGGCATAAGTATGCATAAGTAGAGATTCCGAGAGAAAGACAAGAAGTAGAGCTTTCATAGAGGAGTGGAGTGTGCAGGAAGCTATGGCAAAGTAGAGCCTATAGGGGGAGTACGGAAAGCATCGATGTCTACAGAAGAATCCGGAAGAATCCTGAAAAGAAAGACAAAGGTTTCATGAGAATCATTTCATGAGACTCGTCAATCATCGTGAACTTGAACCGGAAGGTATAGAATTCCTGTCCAGGGACGTGGACTGCAGTAAGACAGAGAGATTTGCAGATGCGTCGATTGAGACCAGCGCAGAAAGACAAAGAGCAGAGCACGTGACAAAGAGCTGCGTTACCCGTCAGCACTTGAACCAATCGTCACAGGATGCTTCACAACGTCTCAGATTGTGCCGCATGACACTTCGCCACTTCACAATGCTGCTACTCATCACCATGGTACACTTCACACCACCACACAACAGCACTCATCACACACAAGTCATCGCAATTGCACCATACAATGAATCTATGAAATTGGGGGAACCGCAACAGACCCAACAAGCAAGAACAAGACTCTTTTTCCGGTGGACACAAAGCCCCCATCGAGTCTCTGGCTCCTAAGTGCTTGCCTTGAGTCGAGCGTGGGCGTCCAGTGCATTTTCACACCGGCCCTACTCTAACGGCCAAGCGAGACCAAGAGAACGTCATGCGTGGTGCATTGTGTTCTATGGCCTGTTTCGGAGAGTGACCAGTAACCAGTATTGCAAACACACCTAAGGAAATCCGAGTTCATCTTTTTCGTAAGGGGTCCGCGATCATGTTATCATCAGCAACCCAACGTAAGGAACCCCCTGATCTATAGAGATCATCCTTTAGTATGGCTATATCTATAGCCGTTCTCTTGTCCTCTACTTGAGAGTAGGTACACACCAGCTTGTTGATGCAGTCGTATAGCGAGCGAGAGTCAACTACTGAGACATAGGGGATGGCTGGCAAATGCCGCTCCCAATCCTTGGATTCCATGGTCGTGCCCATCAGCTCGACCAGGAGGTAGCGGTGCCAGTGGATATGGCCAATGC
The DNA here is from genome assembly GCA_963970005.1 of Durusdinium trenchii. Classification (NCBI taxonomy): domain Eukaryota; class Dinophyceae; order Suessiales; family Symbiodiniaceae; genus Durusdinium; species Durusdinium trenchii. The sequence continues at coordinate 153,353 of CAXAMN010002180.1, forward strand.
CATGGACTAGCGATGGCACTCTGCGCTCAGGGTGTTGACTGTCTTTCGTTTGAGTTTTGTTGACTTCCACGAGGTCACGGAAACCATGTGGGGTCGGTCTTCGGTTTCCATTCTTTTGTCATAAAAGATCATCACATAGCCTCCCTGGCTGCTACAGTTGAGGAGCTTGAGGAAGGTGTCGTTGATCTTCCCATGTTCCAACTCATGTCCTGGAAGCTGCTTGGTGAAGATGGTTTTTCCAGTCCAAGGGGAGTCCGACTAAGTTCGGACACTATTTCCTTTTGTCCATTCATCTTCTAGAACTTCTTCATTCGTGGTCATCGTTCTGGGACCTGGTTGTAGGTCATGAAGATCTGGTCCTGGATCGGCTCCTGGATGGAATAGGACTCTGCTGGGAGTGACATGATGTCGAATCCAGTGTGATGGTTTCTCTTCCCAGTAGTCCTGTGAACTAGCTTCCAATTGGTCTTGGCTTTTGGCGTTGGACCATGAAGCGTCCGTCGCAGCTCCGATTCGCAGGTTCTCGGGCTGAATCGGCATAATCTTGATGCCGCTGGAGGGATGTTTTCTAGCCTCCTGGGTGATGGAGTTGGCCTCGATGATGTCTTTGATACGAGGCTTTGGAAAGACCTGCTGAAGCAGAGCCACTCTTCCGGCCAAGTCTGGTCTGCTTTCCTTGGCGAGCCAGGCTAGGGCGCCAACACTGGCGCGGAGTTGCGTGATCTCCTTGTCGTCGCAAAAGGTGTATCTCTTTTTCTTTCGTTGTTTTTCCAGGTTGATCTCAAAGAGCTTCTCCTGGATGTAGTTCTCCTGGTTCACGATGATGCTCGAGTCCTCTTGCTGGACGAACATTTTTCCGGTGAATTTTCCAGATCCATATTGGAATTTTCCAAGCTTGTAGTTTGCCTTGATCTGGTCCATAGCCTTTTGGTGTTCTTCGTCACCTCCATGTAGAGGGTCATCCGTAGCGACCGCAATGATGCCGCTGAGGATCGGCTTACCAGTAAGTGGACTTGTCCGATGTTTGTAGTAGATGCACGGATCTGCCAGTGATTGCTGATATTGTAGTTGGCTGGTCAGGAACTTCTTGAGGTGGTTGTACCATGCCAGTGGACCATCAGTGAGCCCGTAGCAAACCTTTTCAAGTTTAAGAAGTTGGCACGGTGCGACTCCAGGGATGCCTTCACGCGGTGGAGTTGCATAAAGCAGTCGTTCAATCGCGTCTCCACTATGGAAGGCTTGGGTCTTCAAGAAGCCGAGCTTCCAGCGATGACTGGCCACCAGTTGGGCGACCATGAGTGTTCCTTCTCTGGTAACCTGAGGTGTTGTTGCCTCGATGTCCTCGGAGCCTTCTTCGCTGAATCCTTTCATCGCATGTCGAGCTTTGGCCTTGCAAGGTTCTTCGGAATCCCAGTCAAGGAGGATTCCTTCCTGTTTGGCTGGTTCTACTTCGTGAGGTTCCAATGGTTTTGGAGTCAGTACCAGTCGGCTTTCCATGATTCGGTGTGGCATGGTTTGCCGAACCTTTGCTGACTCTTCTGGAGAGACGATGGAGTAGGCGCCAATGTTGATGTTGTTGTCGAATTCCTTGCTGATTGCCGCCTTGAAGCATTTTTGGTTCTTGAAGCTGAGTTCCTGAAAGCGTATTTCCTTTCTCTGTCTTGTCTTCATCAGGTTGTCAACCTTGTTCAGGTAGATCTCCAGGTACTCATGTCTCAATCTTTTCAGAGGCGGTTGTTCTTGGGCTTCTCCTTCATCAAATTCTCTTTTGTTGCTCTCGTCCACGATGGGGTGTTCTTCTGGTCGTTCTCCTGGTACCTCTTCGGCAGGTAGTTCGTCTTGATCTGGTTCTCGTAGATCTTCTGCTGCAGGTGGTTGAGGAAGGTTTTCCTGTGGTGCCTTTGTTCGGTACCTTTTTGCTGGAGGTGGATATCTCAGAGGTTCTTGAAGTCCGTCTAGGATTGGAGCCATTGGAGGTTCAATCGGTTCATCTTCAGGAGGTTCGGATGGCTCATAGTCCATATCATCTAGATCCCCATCTGCCAGGTCAGGAGGTAGAGGCTGATCAGATAGATCTAAGAATCCTCGAACCGGTTCAGTGTGGAGATCCTTTTTGACGTTGACAATGTCGTCAAGCCACCCCGAGAGAGCCATGTTCTCTTCGGATGATGCCCTCCGAAGGCGCTCCGGACTCGCCTTAACCAGGTTTGACTGGTACGCTAACCAGATAGTGCTGGGCTGGTCGATCATGATGATGCGAGCTGGTCCCTGCCAGTAGCCTGGTTTGAACTTGAGCTTTTTATCCGCTCCCATTCGATAGAAGTAGACAATCTCACCAATGTCGTAGTCCAGGATCGGTCTTGGTCCTGATGAGATAGCTCTCCGCAGGGCGTTGTCAGCATCGGCTTCGATGAAAGCTTGAGCTGCAGCCTTCCGAAGCTTCATGGATCTTTCAATGCTGAGGTCGCCGATCTTCGGCACTGGAGCGTCTTCTCGATGGCGATGTCCGTCATCTCCATTTAGTAGTCCTCCTGGTAGGAAGGGGTTGAACCCCAAGACACGTTGACGTGGGCTGAATCCTCCCACGTTCATCATTCGGTTTTTGGTCATGGTGGTGAGGTCTACCATTTTTTCCCATTCTTGCATGTTACCGCAGCTGTAGGTATCCATGGTTTTCTGGAGGATGTATTTGAAAGTCTTTCCATGTCTTTCAGTGATACCTCTTTGATGAGGTGCTTCCACAGCAGCTGGGTCGATGTAGGTTCCATCTGGCTCAACCTGTTCGGCGAAGGTGCCACGAAACTCACGCCCCAAGTCTAGTGCCATCTTTTTGGAGGCCCAAACAGTCTCAACCAGTGCCTATAGGCTTCTCGAACTTGTCCTGGTTTCTTGTTGGGCAAGGGGATCATGAGTTGGAATTTGCTCGACCAGTCTATCACGTTAAGTGCCGGTCTGGAGCGATTGCCCAAGGTTGGCAGGAAAACAACATCCGCTCCAACGCGCTCGTTGAAGCTGAGCTCCTTGGGTGGAGCACTTCGTCGCGCGGGTCGAACTTGGGCATGTCGTTGACAGACACTGCATTTCAATCGTTTTGCTGCTTCAATGACTTCCGGTTTTGCCTTGGCATATCGAAGTATGCGGACGAATCGATCCGGGCTTGGATGTCCCATTCCGACATGTGCTCGATGTAGAAGTCGGTCCATGGTGAAGCGACGTTCAAGAGGTAGTGGAGCATTTAAATGTTCGTTCGTCGCTTTCCGGTTCATGTTCTCCTTGGTCACCGTCACCTTGTAGTTCTTCAGCATGTAGTTCCCAGGTTGGGCCAGGTAGAACACTTTCGACTTGGTCGGGTCGATCCGGATCGACTTCGCTTAGGTGAAGTTCATGTCCAGGGACTTGTGGAGCACATAGCGTAGTTCCCTGGTCTCTATCTGGTGAATGTCCTGGATGGAGTTCAGAATCGACCATCAGTTCTACTGCCAACAATGAGTTCAGGCGATCATTCTCCAGGAACATTTGTTCGGAGGTGATGGTATAGACTTCAGCTCCAATCGATCGTGCGTAGGCAGCCAGGATGGCTTCCCGAAGACCTTCCGGGTAGATTTGTGCTTTCTTGGACTTGGTGCCACCGATGATGACTTCGTGTTGATGGTCGCCAGGGCATAGGGCGTCTAGAGCCTTGGCGATCTCCGGGCTGTTGGTGGCAAAGCCGGTCCGTTTTCTTGGGGTTGGCCAGATTCTCCACGGAGTCCGTATTGGCATTGGTCTGCCTTCGTGTACACTACGTTCGGTTTGGAAAGAAGCTGCTCCATGGCACGATGTTTCCATGAGGATGCAGCGTGGGGATGTTCCAAGAGGAACTTGATGCCCAAATCCTCGCATAATTCGCACAACTGCAGTGCAAACAGCAAAAGTTGCTCCCCTTCCGATTTTCTCTTTAGATACTTTTGAAGAAGAGCAGGAACTCGTTCTCGTTTGTTTTTGGAGAGGTTTTGCAACTGTGAGTACATTTCACATGGTGGGGCAATGCAGACAAGTCCAGGCCTAACATCTTTCACGTACTGCAAGACTTCGTTTCGTTTGTTTGCTTTCAACAAATCACAATCCAACTTCAAGTCAAAAGCACGGCCAGGATTGAGATTGAAGCGATGTGCAATTTCTCCAAAACAACCGGGGTTATAGATTTCAGCCACAGTTCTAAGTTGTTTATGAGAAAGTCCCATGATCTCTGCAATCTGATGTGTCCTTTTCGATCCATTAGGGTGCAGGGTGAACTCCTTGCAAAGGTCTTGATTAAAGCTCCGAATCCAGTCTGGCAGTGTCGCATCTGCGAGAATGTACTGGATCTGTTTCCAAAAAGCCACAGCCTTCTTCAAGGCTGCCCTAAGCTTTCTTTCAAGCTTTGGGGTCACTGGCTTGAAGGGCCTTTCATTCGGCGCCAGCGCAGGAAGTCCATGAAGTCCTGGTAGTCCTCCGGTTCGGTCATCCCTGCCTGAGGTGATGTTGGCGTTGGAGTTGTGAAGGACGAGGTAGTGTCTCTGAGGGGCTGCTGTGAGAAGCCGTCTCTGTGACAACAGCCTTCTTTTCCTGCCGAATCACCTTGTTGCAGTAGCGGCAGGTCACCTTGGTCAGGAAGGCATTGGATCCCTTCCGATGCGTTGATGAGTGTGGGCAAATTTCCTGAACCATCCCCTCCAGCGCCTCTGCATAGGACTTGGGCTTTTCGCCCGGTTGCTGGCGGTACTTCCAGCTGGTCACATCTTTCAATGGCTGGCATGGGGTCCATTGTTTGAACTCGCACTGTTGTCCCGGGCACTTCGGGCATCGGAAGTAGATCTCCTCCTCGTGGTTGGCCTCTGTGCTTAGGTGAATCTTCACCTGTAGGCCGCATCGGCAACGAGGTCGGGGTCCTGTCAACATCTCGATCCCCGGCAGGCTGTCGATCTGGTCGCAGCGCTGGGTTCTCACCAAAGTCTCCTTCTGAACCCTCCTCTGGGGGATCCGTCCGAGCGTTGTTCCGGATCGCTGATCACGATGAAGTTGTCCGAAAGTTCGCCGCGACGATTCATCTCGTCCTTGGCCATCTTGGTCACGTGGTGGAGCTCCTCGTCGGACATGTTCTCGATCAGGCGCGCCAGAACCCGGCGTTGGGATTGTGCTCCCATGATGGTTTCCAAGAGGTGTTCGAACAGGTACTGAAGAGGCGTGAGCACGACCAGTAGCCGACGGGTCAATTGAGTCCAGGCCTTGTCTTCCGGGTTCGAAGTCTCCGGTGCAGCATGTCGGCTGCGCTTCTGGCCGGTGTTCTGCATGGCAGGCGGAGAGACCCGGTGAAGTTGATGTCGGGACGTCTGGAGTTTTGTCAGGCTCCGGCGGTTTCATGCACTGTTCATTCAATTTCAGGACCTCGAATTCCGGAGGCGATGTTCCTAAGTCTTCTGATTGGGCTCTTTGGAGTGCGGTCAGTTGCAGTTCCGTGAACTGTTGAAGTGGAAATCGAAGTGCTCCGGTTGGTCCAAGATGTAAGGGGACTGGTTCGTGGTTTCCACGAAGTCGAAGTTGGAGGCCTTTCTCAAGACACAACCCTATGTCACCATGACAATGAAGGAGAAAGCTGAGGGACAAGAGGAACAGTGCGTTGGTGCTCTCGTCGCTGTCGAAGACCGCTGGTTTCAGGAGACAGCCTTTCACTCCCAGTGAGCTGGGAACATTGGCTACCTGGGTGGTGATCGATGTTTTGTGAACGCTCCTGAACTTATTGGTCTCGGGATGAATGGTGATCTTCAGGCCATGTGGTAGATGTTCACTGAACTTCCTCAGGGTCGTGGCTCCGATTGCCAGTCTCTGGCACTGTGGCGCAGGTAGCGTCATCTGGGGTTGATTGGGAGTACTGGGATACCAGATCGCAAAACATGTTCTCATAGAAAAACAGGCTATCAACACCCACATAACCAATCTCACCCATTCCCAAAACCGTGTCACTCTCCGTATATGACCGAGCGGTCAGGCAGTGATTCGAGGCGGGAACTACGTCTGTACAGTCCGCAGGGCCTTCGATTGAAGTTGTCAGGATGAATGAGCGGCTCAGTGAGGTGTTCTTGTTCCTGTCATCTCAAAAGGCGAGGAGCTGGTTGGTCCATGGCTGGAGAGGTTCTTGTCGATGAACTCTTCCGTCTCCAGACTGCCCACAAAATGCACCTCGGGTGTGCTTTCCAAAAGGTGTGTCTCGTTTGTTCGAGACGTGCTCATCGATGAGGAGCTGCCTGGCTTCATGGGAGGGTTCTTGCAATCCCGTTTCCAGTGGCCGATCTGACCACATTGTCGGCAGCGGGTCCTCTTCTGCAGCTCGGCAATCGTTACAGAGTAGGATCCAGGTCGTAGAGGTCGATCTCGATCTCCCCGAGTCAAGCTGAAGTTTGGTCGTCGACCAGCTCCATAGCCTCGGGCGAGTTCTTTGGTTTTCTTGTCCTTGATCGACTGTGTATAGGTCTTCTTCTGCTGGAGATAGGTGGAGAGGATCTCTGCCGCCTCGGATTCCGCCTTCATACTCAGTGTGGAAGGTGCCAGCTGCTTTCTTCCGGTCGGCCCCAAGTTCTGAGGCTGACAGTTTGGTCTCATTCTTTCTCAACCAGCTCTTGATGGAACTGGGCTTGATGCAGCCGTGGGTGTAGTTCAACAAGGCCTTGGTGTCGCTCTCGGTCAGCTGCAGCCCGTTCATCATCAAGAAGCCTTCATACTCAGGTGGAGGCACAATCTTGTGTTGTTGGACCTTTCGAATGGCGTTGTCCCACTTGGCGAAGTATTCCCTCCAGGATTCTGTTTTCTGCCGCCGGAGGTGGTAGATGATGCGGGACATGGCCGTCAACATGTGCTCCTGCTGGTCATCTCCGAAGCGTTCGGGCCTATCCATATCCTCAAGAAGACGTTCAGCACCTCGTGGATCTCCGAGCCAGGCCGGATCTTTTGCCCAGTGCTTGTAGGCTTGTAGAGCTCGAATGGTGCTCCCGTCAACATCTTCAACAAGAGAGGCCCTCGCGACTTGGCTTTGTCCTTGGTCGTCGCAATCCACAATTGGGCCTTGATGTGATAGTCCTCGAATGGGGTCTGTCCATCCCATGATGGTGGAGGTCCGGAAGCCCCTCTTCCTTCTCCACTCTCATCACCTTCTTCATCTTCTCGCTCACGACGGCGCCTATGACGTGTCGGACCGCGGCCTTCGTCTCTCTCCATCTGGAGAAAGCGTTGGAACCGAGCGAAGGCTTCCCGGTCACTCCCCAAAACGTCCTGCGCGCCCTGAGCCCCCGTGGAGCCAGCGGCTGGCGAGCCGCCGCATCCAGGTCGCCATCCGAAGGTGGAATGGCCTGTCTATCGGCCATTCAAAAACCTAGACGGGATGGGGGCTGGTGACCACCAAGAAAAAGAGTCGAACCCAAACCAGCCCGGTCGGAACCGGGCTCCGCTACCACTATGAAATTGGGGGAACCGCAACAGACCCAACAAGCAAGAACAAGACTCTTTTTCCGGTGGACACAAAGCCCCCATCGAGTCTCTGGCTCCTAAGTGCTTGCCTTGAGTCGAGCGTGGGCGTCCAGTGCATTTTCACAGAATCACACGGCTACGTTTCACCATACATCGCCGCACACTTCACCAAACCCAAAATCAAATCACCAAACCCACAACGCAGTTCACTGCATCCGATCTTTTTCCCGTCTTTGTATGTCGTCTCTGCGGCCTCACGACCGGTGGACCCACGCTTGGTGAAATCGAACAGTGTCCAGCTTTTCCGGATGTCACTACCGCAAAACACTGCTTCGACTTCACACGAGTGCCCACCTGGATTCACCTTTGACTTCAAATCGCACAGATCCACCTGGATCCGCATAATATGCTGCTGCCCCCCCCACAAAAATGCCACTCCCCAGCACTGTCACAGAGTGTGAGGATATGAAGGTCGCTGGTTTGTATTCGATTCGAACCATGACCATTGTTCGTTCAACTGGTTTAGGTTCACCGTTCGCATGCATTGACTCCCGCAGGATGTCGAACATTGTGAGCTTTGGCGGATACAGAGCTGTCAAGACTGTCAAAGCCTTGTTTCGCATTTTGGGCGAGTTTTTGATGAATGAGTTTGAACATGTAGCGAGACTGTTTGATGGATTTGACCCTCAAACCTGCTTGTTAGTTGTGTCCGAGGATTATCAAATTCATGTGCAGTGTATGTGGCTTTTGCCGCTGGTTAATGTGGTGGCTGAGAAGCAAAGCTCGTGGGGACGCCCTGCGATGCGACAGCCAAGACGCCGCGTGGAGCGTAGAAGCTGAGTTCCCAGCTTGGCCGCTTTGCTGGATGGACATCCGCAAGTCGCTAATGCACCGAGACCTCCCAAAGTCCGGAGATCAGCCATCAAGTGCCTTGCCAGCCTTCCAGCTTTCCATAGGTTCGAAAGATGGGGACATCAAACGATAGACATATAAGGACTAAGGCTTACTAGGCTCCTCAATGCTGTTCAACAGAATCGATCTGAGCTGGAAATTGCTGGGAAGAACGCTCAAGGCCGAAGCGCCAGCTTTTGAAGGCAGCTTGGCCATGATGCGTTTTTTGTTCATCAAGGATCAATGCCATCCTTGAACCAGCCAACCGCCACGCGCTTGGAGATCGAGCGCGGTCCCCTGGACCCAGCGTGTTCCAAGACATCGAGTGATCCAGTTTGAACGAGTCCCGAATATCTGTCTGAGGAAGCAAAGATCGGAAGCATGGTATCAAGATGGCGGAAGGTGGCGTGCGAAAACGCGCGCATCATGTGAAGATAATGTCAAGGTTCTCGAGCAGGAACCACTAAGGCCATTGTGCCATTGAACATTGCCGTATGACAGTGTATGATAGCTTTTCCGTGCAAAAAAAGGAGCGAGAGTGACACGATTGCACTTCATTGCTTGCGGGCCTTGAAGGAACATCCAACCTCAGTGGTTCAGATGGTCTTCTCTCAGTCACCTCTGTGTCTTGACTTGCACCTGTTCGCGAAGATAGCTCCAAGATGCACATGATTAAACTTATTCATTCCCATTGGTTTGCCCATTGCTTTTCACCGCTCATTCACCGCTCGAGCATCGGCCTGGAGAATCGGGACGAAGAGCCGAGCTGCTCGGTTCTGACGGCAGTCAGCCCCGGCTGTCAGACGGCTGTCAGTCATCTAGTCCACTCAGAGCTCAGAGTGCTGGCGGCAGCGCAGGGCAGCGTTGAAGACGTTTCTGCCATCCGCAGGAGACAAAGAGATCGAACGTTGATCGAACCATATCGAGAGACGTTTGCGGCTGAGCTTCACCTCCACTAGCCGGAGAGACTCTCCCATTGGCAGACAATTCTCTCCTTTCGGCTGTTGCTTCGCTGAGTGCAAAGAATTCCAACCTCTCAGTAATAGCCTGTCCTTCAGTGCGGTTATTCTGTTTTTGAGGCTATGCTAATTGTACGCCCGCGTAGCTTTTCATGTCCAGAGCTCTGGTTTTGAAAGCGGTTCTGTTGCTGGGCAGTTGGCTTGTCATCGGTGCTGCAGAGATGTTTCCCTACCTTTGATCTTTGGGCCCGAAATGGCCCAAATGTGCACCAGGGAACCCTTTGCCATGTTCTGCACCAAGCTACGGTGCCACCAGCTACGTTGGCGGGTTGACCGTGGGAGCTTACCTTGCGGTGTTTGACAAACAAGGCCAATCCACAGTAATTAGCTGTGTTGTTGACACTTTTCCTTGCATTGGTTTCGTTGCTACCAACCCCATAAGAGTTATACAACTTTGAAGCTGATTAACTGAAACTTCAAAAATTGCCACTGAGTTGATGGTCCTGTGATGCCGAAACTGCACGGGACTCCGGCTGAGTGGCGCCGATCGAAGCGGACCAGGTCCAGAACCTTTTGAGGGACTGAGCGCTACGGCCTATAGGGGGCAAGCTCATCACCAGCTATTTGCTTTATGTTTTCTTTCAATCACATCAGTTCAACGTTGGATGCTTGGCATCGTAGCTGCGTCAGCCGGTAGACCTTCGCAGACTTCAGTTCAGCGAAACCGTTTCTGGACGTAGGCTTCAGGGTCACCATGAAAGTCTGTTTGAAGCACGGCTGCACGTTGTTCAGGGCCTAAGGCCCGTGTTTCGATCGCGTGGTTTGACAGATGGACCTCATGGCTCAAATCCATGCTGCTGCATTTGTTGGTTTCCACTCCAATGCATGTTGTTGGAGCTACCGGTGGTCCAGGTGTGATGCTGATCCAGAACGTGTTGAGGTGAACATGTCATGGGTTGAGACCACTTGTCGGCTTCATTCCTCCGGGCTTCTGGGCTTGCTGTATCTCTAAGTGCAGGATTCAGCATAACATGGCACAAGTGGTGGATTGAGCGACATGGGAGAGGATGGAAGAAAAGGGTAGATTGCGATGGCGGCGTGTTCTTTTCTTGAGGTTGCTACATTTGCACCTGCTTTTGCTTCGCGTATACTGTTACTGTATTCGGCCTACGTCAGACATGTGTTGGAACGCGGAACCTCCCAAACCTCCTTGGTTTCTCTGGACGATTTGTTTTGCTCGTTGTGGATCATCTAAGCGGCATGATGTGGACCCAAAGCTTCCCGTCTCCAATCCTTGCAATTCCGAGTCAGTAAGTCAAAACGCGTGAAACTCGGCCTGCGAACGCTGGTCCACAGAACTAATCAGTACGACGTTCGCTCAAGCGCCAAGGGATCAAGAACGATTTTCTTAATTTTCTGCTGTGGTGCTGGTTGCCTGATACTGCCCACCTCGCACTTCACAAGTTTGCAATTTCGTGTTGTTCAATACATCAGCACTTTCAGCTCACTCTCTGGACTGTTTCATGAAATTGATGAGAAGCTGCTATCCATGGTGTAAATCCACATGTTCATAACGTACAACAAAAATAGCATGAAACCACTTACAGGAGCTCACAAGGTCTGCGCAGGCACAAATTCTGCCATTTGCCATGGCCAAGCAGGGTCAAGTCTGCCTCTATTTGTGGCACTTGGTCTTCTTCTTCGTCTTCTTCTGCTTCACAAGCCACAGCCTTCCTACAGACATCGCTTGCACCTTTGAAGGGACCGATTGGTGTGGCTGGTCTTCTCAAAACGATTCCTGGTATACCCACACTGGCTCCACACCATCGTCCTCCACTGGACCAGACACGGCAAAGCAAGGATTATATTACCTCTATGTCGAGGCTTCAACACCCAACAACCCTTACAAGGCTGCAGGGTTCAATTCTTTTTGTTTGACTGTTTGTCGTTCTTTATCATCTTCCTGCCACACAGAAGAAGGCTCAATTTTTCTGCCTGACCACCCCAAATGATCTTTGGCCAGAAGGGAAGCTCATTATCATGGATCGGTCGGTTTCTTTCCAGAAGTGCGTGATCATGTTAACAGTTAACGGTCTGTCCAATTGTGGAACCCTGCAGTCTTTCTACCTATCCAGTGCAGCTTTTTCCATGGACTCGGACTGGCTGTTCAGCTTCGGGTACCACATGTATGGCAGCAACATGGGCGAACTTTCTCTTGAAGGGCGATCCAACGGCACATACACCCGTTTGTGGGGAGTATCTGGCAATCAAAGATCGGAGTGGCTGGATGCGCATGTGGTCGTACCGAGTTCGGTCTCTCAATTGCGCTTCGTGGCAAAAACTGGGTCTGGCTGGAGCAGCGACATCGCCATCGATGATCTGGTGGTGCAACTTGGCAGCGTGTTTTGGAGTTTATAGTGACGGACAAATACTTAGAACACGACTTTAAAAAACATCTTCTAAGTGAACACTTAGAACAATACCAATTTGCACTTAGAACATGTCAAGTTGGAGGTTTTACTTGATGTTCTAAGTTGGGCTCCCTTTTTTTCACCCTTGAACAATGTTTTTTCACCCTCCCATTTGTTCCACCCTCGAAACCTGTTTTTTCACCCTCAAGATTCCTTTTTTTCCCAACCCTTTGGAACTGTTTTTCTCCACCCTTCCAAAACCTTTTATTTTCACCATGCACCCTGTCATTTTCACCCTGTAGCATGTTCATGTTCACCATGTGTCATTTTCACCCTGTGTCATTTTCACCCTGTCATTTTCACCCTGGGTAGCCCACCAAGCAACCAACAAACCAAGCAACCAAAAACCACACAACCCTGTGCTTTCCTTAGAGGCTGTCGATACTTGGTTTGCAGTACAACAAGCTAGCCAACCAACCAACACACCAAGCAAAGGAAGGAGGGTGAAAAAGAAAGGGTCGAGGGCCGAGGGTCAAAAAAGAAAGGGTAGAGGGTGAAAAAAAGGGTTCGAGGGTGAAAAAAGAAGGTTCAGAGGGTGAAGAAGAAAGGTGGAGGGTGGAAAAAAAGGGCGGGGTGAAAAAACTTGGTTCAAGGGTGAAAAAAAGGTTGCCCTTCTAAGTTTGGAGGCTTTCAACTTTGAAAAGGTGCTGTTCTAAGTTCTAAGTAATTGTCCATCACTATTTATCAGAGTGAGACTTATTCCAATGAGATGTATTCCATTGTTCACTTCACCCACCTTCAGGGTTCACAAGCTTGAAATGGTCAACGTGTATTAAACTGATTGCACGACCGACTTTGAGACTAGGTGGGGCATGGGTGTATTCACCTCACATATACCAGACCTTCCATGGACAGCCCAAGGAGAGGCATCGAAGGTGGCATTGACTTTGCGGTTCTCTCTGGTCCATGCACGTCGGCAGGCAGTTGCGTGACGAGTCCACACTATCCCGACTTCTATGGGAACTATGAATCTTGTGCGATTCTGGCTCCAGAGAAGCCGCTCTATTTCACGAGGTTTGACACTGAAGCAGGCTATGATTTTTTGACCTTTGGTGGTCAGGCTTATTCTGGATCTTCTGTGCCACCAAACGGCACTACAACTCCAGTGATTGTTTGGAGGTCTGACGCATCTCACACGGCTAGTGGGTGGAGCGCTTGCACTGCAGATGGATTGAACTATAGCGGTGTGAGTAACAAGTATTCTGATGTATTTGTTGTCCACATTTCTTTTCATTTTCCCCTTCCCCATAAGGTGCCATGACTATGATTGAGAAATTAAGACGTTTGTTGTGGCGTCCTAAGGAGAGTTGGCGAAAACTTTGAGGTTCTCTCTGGTCCATGCACGTCGACAGGCAGTTGCGTGACGAGCCCAAACTATCCCCACAACTATGGGAACTCTGAATCTTGTGAGATTCTGGCTCCAGAGAAGCCGCTCTATTTCACGAGATTTGCCACTGAAGAAGGCTATGATGTCTTGACCTTTGGTGGTCAGGCTTATTCTGGATCTTCTGGGCCGGCACAGGGCACTACAACTTCAGACATGATTCTGTGGAGCTCCGACAGAGCGGACAGTTTAACTGGATGGCAGATGTGCACTGTGCATGGAGCGAACCATGGCGGTGTGAGTAACAAGTATTTTCATGTGTCTGATTTTTTCCAGTAGAGTTTGCGCATAGTCTTATTCCCTGTGTTTTTTT
>CAXAMN010002180.1:188647-216493 GCA_963970005.1 Durusdinium trenchii
CAAGTGTCAGCGGGCGAGGCTCACACATGCGCCTTGCTTGACAATGATATGATCAAGTGTTGGGGAAAGGGTTATTATGGCCAACTGGGCCAAGGCTCAACAGAGAACATTGGTGATCAAATGTATGAGATGGGTGACTATTTAAGTGAGGTCGATACAGGTACCTTTGCCACAAGTGTCCAAACCAACATCCGACTTGTTGATGCCATGCTAACACAAGGGCGTGTGCAGGTGAAAGTTCACGACTACTGGCGCGATGTTTGCGACGACAATTGGAACAACGTGAATGCGCAGGTGGTTTGTCGGCAACTTGGCCTCGCAGGTGGACTTGCGAGCTTTCATTGGAATGGAAGTGGCCAATTTGGTATGGATAATGTTGCCTGTATCGGTGACGAAGTTGATATCGGCCAATGCCCATTCAGAGGATGGGGGGTTCATGATTGTGGATTTTGGGAAGCTGCTGCAGTCGAATGCCATTTGGATGCTTGGACGCGCTTTGCAGATCCCACATTCTCAGCTCGCAGAGGCCATTCCTTAGTTTGGGATGCAGCCAGTGCATCGATGTTAGTCTTTGCTGGCCATGAAGCAGGCTTCTTTCGGCATTACAATGATGTGTGGCGGGGCAATGAACAAGGTATTTGGGAGCAACTCTTGGTAGGAGATGGACCTTCGGCTAGGGGTGGCCATTCAGCAGTATGGGATTTCCGCTCCCGCACCATGTTGGTTTTCGGTGGGAGCTATCTCACATCCTATTCTGATGAACTATGGCTCTTCAGCATGGACACCAGCTCATGGAAGAAATCTGATTCGCCCACAAAACCCCACGGAAGAGCCTACCACTCAGGAGTATGGGATGCGGACAATCAGATGCTGCTGGTGTTTGCCGGTGAAAGAGGTGTGAATCTCGCTGATTTCTGGGAGTATCATTTCCTGTCAAACACGTGGAAAGAATTGACACCATCATCTGACAAGCCTTCAGCCCGAAGCAGGCACTCTGCAGTCTGGGCAGATGCTATAAAGGCAATGCTAATGTTCGGAGGTTGGGACCTTATGGCGCTGGACGATCTTTGGCATTATGGCCGGTGGACGAATTCCTGGACGTTGCTGTCTCCTGCAAATCCTCCTTCCGGTCGTGCCGGCCATTCGGCCGTTTGGGATGCAAGAACTTTGTCTATCTTGACTTTTGGAGGTGTCAAAGTGCTGAATGAGTCACACAACTACACAGCAGAATTGTGGAACTACAGCATCTTGACAAACTCGTGGACTCCTTTGGCTCCTCCTGGACCTTATCCCAGCCCTACTGCTCGAGAGGACCACGTAGCCTGGTGGGACCCAAGCTCACGCTACATGTATCTTCTAGGTGGCTATGATGTATCTTACAAGAAGGACATGTGGCGCTACGTAGGAGTTGAAGCGGAGGAAGTACCTGTGGAGGAATGCTTCTTAGGTCAGGAGTGCAGCCTGCAGTTGGCAAGTCGCAGATTGGAAGCAGGTGACATTCTGACTGTTGTCAACTTTTTCACAGGCTCTTCAGAACCGAGTTTGTTGGGCTTATATCTAAAGACGCTGGATGGATATAACTTTTCCTTTGCTCTGGAGAATTCCACCAGCGAAGACTCAGACCAAAATCGAAGCGACTTATCTGATCCGCTTGTTATGCAGCTGCAGCCTGGTCTGTACCGGATCCGCTGGTGTCCGAGTCTTGAGGATTGCGAGAGCCATTGGTTCGACGTGGGATTGTTGATCGTGGCCGGTCCCTTTCCAGGGCAATCTTTCATTTGCGACCAGGGGGCTCCTTGTGTCATCTCAGGATTGCAAGGCTCACGACTTTCTAAGACTGACCAGTTGCTTCCAATGAAAGAATGCGGGACATTGTTGCAGACATCACTCTTTCCAGAGCCGCAGCCCATCAGCGCTTCCGCTTCCACCCAGTCCGATGATCTCTTGTTTGATTTTGGCCACTTGGAGCTGGATGGCTCGCCAGATGTGGTGCAACTATGCTGGTGCCCAGAAGAGTCAAGCTGCAAAGAGTTGGAGGATTTCCGTGCTCTGGCCATGCTTTTCTATGTGGTTTGCCCGCCAGGACTGTCTTCTCGGGGCGTGTCCGACGCGTATAAGTCGTCATAAGTCAAGAGACTAACTGGTCGAGCAAAGGGGCAGATAGTTTCAAAGCTATAGCTGAAGAAAGTGGTTCACGAACGTAGTGTCAATTGAAAACCAGGCACAAAGAACATATGCGAGACTCCATTTGGCACATAATATGGAGTTTGTTTCAAGTATGCAACCTGTGTAGTTCGACCTTTGTTTCATTTGTCCTTGGCGCAACCTTGTTCCGCGACCAACTACATCATGTTTGTCTTGGATCTCCTCGCCCTTTGCCGCACATTCAACAATAGACTTGCTTGGTCGCAAAGGTAAACAAAACAGCAATCCTTACCTGCTGCTTAGAAACTCTCTGTTATTTTTCTTGCTAAGCACAGGGGGGCGCTTTTTTGGCCTCCCACTTTTGCCCGTTCAGACGTTCCGAGCAAATGCTGCCTCCTTCTGACCTTGCCGTCCATGGCCTTGCTCCAGAGGGTTAGCTGTTTATAATTCGTTTGAGGGTAGGTTTTTCTTCTTTTGTTGTGCAATGTTCATTGCGAAAGGAGACACGTCCTTTGCAACAGTGTTTTTTTCTCTTTTTGTCACGATTCCAGGATGGTATGAGCTGCGTGGCATGATCTCCAAATGCCAAAAGTGCCCTCCTGGAAGCTACTGTCCTGGTGGCAAGGCTGCCGATTCTCACCAGTCCATGATCTACGAATGTCCTCAAGGAAGCACCTCGCCTAGTGGGTCAGTCTCAGCAGAAGCCTGTGAATGTCGGCGCGGCCATTTCTTGAATGTGCAGGTCAGCACTTGTTCCATGTGTCCTCCAGGCTACTTCAAGAACCACACTGGACCTGACTTGTGCCAAACATGCCCACCTCAAACTGTTTCCCCAGAGGGTGCCATCGCATTGTATGAGTGTTCTTGCCACTCTGGCAAGATTGACATTGACTTGAGTGAGAACATCACATGTGCCGGACTAACTGTTCTGGAGCAATTTGTCAGCACTGCTGGTTTCCTTTCCCAAACTGAAGTGCTAATGTATTCATTTCACGGTTCGATGTCATCTCCGGAATCTGATTCACTTGAAGTTGTGCGATTAAATTTGATTGACTACCTGGTTCTGAGTGCGCGGGCATCCCTGCATCTGACTCCAACTGCAGGGCAAATTAGCTACAAAATCATGACGTCAGAAGAAGAGGAGGCAGCCAAGCTTCATGCGAAGATGGATGCAGACGTGTTCTTTGCCTTGGCTTCGGCAAAGGAATCAGAAGTGACCAGCAGAAGCGAGATAGCTATGGAAAGCCTCCGGTGTCCCGATGGATTGGGTTTTGGGATCACTGGCATCATTCGAAGCCAGTCCGACTGCAAGTGCATTCATGGAATGGAGCCGGTACCAGATGAATCAGGTCTTGCCAGTGGTTGCACGAAATGCCCACGGGGCAAGTACAAGTCGACTGTTGACGATTCAGCCTGTTCTTCTTGCGGTGGACTCTCAACTTTACAAGAAGGAGGAATTTCCAGCGCAGCTTGCACTTGTCCAGCTGGATACGTGAACGAGGTGCTGGATGACCCTGCAAACTGCCAACCTTGTGGCCAGGGTTTCTTTTGTCAAGGTGGAACACACAAACAGGCCTGCGGGCATTCTCTGACCTCGTCCACAGAGACCGCTAACAGCGAATCCGAGTGTATTTGTGCCTCGGGTTTCTTCCGTGTGGAGTCTGTGTGCGAAGCTTGTCCTAAAGGCTCATTCAAAGCAGACATTGGCGATGGGGCCTGTGAACCCTGCCCAGCAGGAAAGTGGAGTAACGAGTCTGCGGCTTCGCATGAAGACGCTTGCATTTCCTGCATGCCGGGCGCTACAACTCGTGAAGAGGGTGCTGACGAGATGAGTTTGTGTGTCAGGCCTGACGGACATCAGCTTGTGCGCTGCATATCGGGGAAGGTTTGCCATGTTGAAATCACTGGTTTCAACCTTCAAGATGGTCATCGGCTTGCTTTGTCGACGTCAAGCTGTGACTCGGGTGGCAAAGCGGCTGTGCCCAATGTGGTTGCTCAAGGAATCTCAAAGCCTGCAACAAGCAGCGGAAGCCTGCATGTTTGGGGTGATGCGGCTGGTGACTTCAGCCCAGAAGGAGGAATTTACAATCTGTGCTGGTGTGCCAACATGCGCGATCTTCAATGCGGAAGTCTGCAGACCGATTTCATTTTGTCCGCAGGACAACTTGAAGTCATTGGACCTTTTCGTAATCACTCCTTGGACTGTGTTCGAGGTCAGACCTGTTTAGGTTTGCGGCCTTTTCAAGGACATCAGCTTTCCATAGAAGATCGAGTGGCGGTTCGCCGTGCATGTGGTGGTTCTGAAGTCCTGCCGCTGGCACTTGCAAATCCCAATGGTACTGGCAGCCTTTCGACCTTTGATGGAGAGTTTTACCTTACATTTGTCAATGTTCTGCTGGATGCGGATGAAGCGTACACCATTTGCTGGTGCGGCGGCTCCTGCAATACCGCTTCAGATTTTGCAGTGCCAGCCGGCCACTTGCAAGTCTTAGGACCCTACACAAATCAACGGACGAACTGCTTTCTGGGTCAGCCTTGCCATTTGCAGAACATTAAAGGAGTTGGTTTGACGACTGGTGACCGGATCATGCTCCGCACGGATTGTGAGACAGGTCCTATGCTTCCTGGAAGTCCTGGCAATGGAATTGCCTTTCGCAACGAAGCTTGGCAAAGAAATGGACATAGCACACAGAAGGCTTAACAGCAGTGCAAGCAAAGCAACATATCATTGTCAAACCACAGCTTTATTAAAACATAATAGACGATTACAATGCTTGCTTTTTTTATCCTGCCACCCAAAGCTGCTTTGCCAGGAGAATGGAGACTTCGATTTTGTGGGTGAAAGCTCATTGTTGTGGTCAGCAGTGGGTATTTTTACCATGTGCTTTTGCCGGCCATCTCTGGAAAACTGCACCCATGCTTTGGACTTTCGAGCTTCGCTGGGTCTTTTCACCACAAAGGGTCCCTTCTACGTTACAAGAGTGTGCGAACAAGGCCGCCCATGCGCTGTACAGCTGGTTGGTATCGGCTTGAATGTGGGTGATCGCTTGGTGTTCCGCAATCATAGTTGCCAAAGCTGGAGCTACGAAGGAGTCGCTTTCCAGGTCTTCATGGAGCTTCCAGAGCCTTTGAGAGTGAAGGACGACGGCAATGGACTTGAAGTTGACCTTGGAACCTTGCCCTTTGGTTCAAAACCTGGTCCCGGAATCTATCGAATTTGCTGGTGCCCTGCGGATTTGTTGTGCACTTCAGCCTCAGATTTTCGAGGTGCAGCTGGAGAACTGCAGATTCATTGCCCACCAGGAGATCACTGTTTTCCCAAGATAGCGATAACATGCAATAGCTATAGGTTTCTTACTTCAAATGATCATGAGCTGGCTGTGCGCGCTTTCGAGACAGGGTGTCGGTGCTGGTGCCGGTGCTGTGAGCTGGCTGTGTGCTTTGGACGATGTGTCGGTGCTGGGAGGTTCCCACGTTCTAGCTTTGGGATCAGACTGACGCTTCAACGAACACGGCTGTATCAACAATTGTAGAATAGCTAAGCTAAAGATGCTGCTCCAGCATCTGTATTGCCCTGTTGTGTTTGGAATAGTCTCGCTCTGTGTTGTTGTTGCTATGTTGGAGCGTTGCACGTGCAACCTCATACTGTTTTGCTCCCGAGATAGCGAGAGCTTTTGAGGTTCATACTTCAACAAATTAGAAAGGAATGCCTATGCAGGGTGCCGCTCCAGGGTGCTGCTGCTGCTACTGCGAGATGTTTATGCCAGCGGGCTGAGAACCGCGCTAGTAGTCGTGCACTTTTTTTATCAAAGCAATGATCATGTCTTTGATGTTGTCACACGTTGCGTGAAAGTCAGGACCTTTCATCTTTATCATTTTTCAACGGTAAATAGCAGTGTTTTCTCATGTTTCCTCCGTAGCAACATCTGATTGCGTTGCAGGTGTTTATGTTGTGTTTTTGGTGAAATTACCTTGTTTTGGATTTTAATGCTACTTCTTAATTTGGGACTGTCCATTTTTGTGTGTAGTAGTAATATCACCCAAGCATTTTATCGACATTTGCAAGTTTTTTCTACATCTAACTTTTCATGTTTCTCGCCTCGAGACTCTCATCATGCGTGTTAGGTGCATCTTCGGCTTCTGGGATCAAAGACGTACGGTCGGTGATGTCCAACGTCTTCGGCATCTTTGCATCTCACATTTTGTTACATCATGCGAAGCAATGCATCTTCGTCTATTTTCCTTTCCGTGAAAACTACAATGGATCTTATCGGCGCACTTGGCATGCAACCACAGCCAAGGGGAGTTTAATCTTGTCAAGAGAAGGTGACCACAACCGTCACTGGATGTGAACACATGTTCCATAGATGGGCTTTGGGCTCGCGCGAAGATGGCAACTCCCGCCTCCATGCACACACACTAATGTCGAATGGTGGTGTCAACCCCCAAATCTTCAAGCGTTTGCAAAGGTACTGTTGGAGGTGAAAAACACAATTCAAGACTTTATGTTTTGTACAGGAAGCGCCGCTTCAAGCATCGTTCGACGCTGACGGAAAAATGTCTGACATCGATGCTTGGCTAGAGCTTTTCGAATTTGCGCTTCGCTGTTGCGAAGTGGCAAAGTGCCCTTAAACCCTTTAAAATAGAACAATTTTCATGGATGAACTTGTATGAAAATGTGTATTTCGCTACAGCGAAACGCGACTTTGAAGTGAAAACCATTGTATATAAGACGCACAACACTTGTTTTTCGAAAGTCAAAAGTCAAGTGTTGAGAGTCAGGAAGACAGCCAGAGGAGGGTTTATTTTTTATTTTTTTATTGATTTTTTATGTTTTTTTAATGAAAACTAATTGGTCCTCGAATTTTTGGGATTTGATTTTTATGATTTTTTTTTTTTATGTTTTTTTAATGATTTGGTTATGATATTTTTATGATTTTTTTTTATGAATTACTTTATGATTTTTTAATGTTTTTTATGATTTTTTTAATGGATTTCCACCAAATCAGAAATTCAACAAAATTCATAAAATTTTCATTAAAAAATCACAAAAATCATAATTTCTTTTGTAATTTTTTCATAAGTTGTATGCATTTTTTATGATTTTTTAATGATTTTTTACGATTTGCCGAGAATCGTAAACAATCATAAATTTTATGATTTTTAAATGATTTTTTTAATGAAAAATATGAATATTTTATGATTTTTTAATGACGTTTTTATGATTATTTTATGAAAATTTTGAGATTTGTTGAGCACATCAAGAAATTAAAAAATAGTTTCGTAAATTTTTCATAAAGTAAACACCAAACATTTTTTGTTCATAAATGCGTTTCGTAAAATTTTCATAAATAAATCATAAAAAAATATTTTGAAAACCATATTCCCTAGCCTCTCCCCAACTCACAAGTCAAGTGTGCCGAAACGCAGGTGGTCAGACCGTTTTGAACCCACCGGTTGAAGGCTGACAACCAAAAAGACGCAAAAACGCAGGCGCAGTTGTCAGCCCGGCGGGATGTTTATGTTGGAGACTGTATGCTGGTGCCCCTGCTAAAGTGCTGTGGGCAAATATTTTTTGTTATTTGGGGCCTATGCTGACGTATTCTTTCTAGTCAGTCCGTACGATTTTGCTGTAGTCCTGAGTTTTAGCCCTTCTTGCAGTTTGTTGTGTTCTTACCCAGGCAGCAAGCAACTGAACAATGTGTGTTTGTGTACCTTTCCTTGTCAATCATGCCCTGGAAGAGAACTGGCGGCCAAGGGTTGAGTTACAAAAGGCTCACTGACTCTTGAAACTTGTACACTCTTGTTTCCTGCGCAGGAACCTACTATGCCCAATCTTCTCGAGCCTGTGCCAAATGCCCAAAAAAGTTCTATTGCAGGGGAGGTGACCCTACTGATGCCAACAAAGTTTCTTGCGCTGCAGAGGAGACCACCTTACATTGGTATGCTGCTTCGAGGGAGGAGTGCGTATGCCTCCCTGGATATGGAATTGTTGATGGCCAATGTGTTGACTGTGCCAAAGGCTTCTACAAGTCTGCAACCGCCGATGAAGAATGTGTCAGATGCCCAGAAAACACAACGACATTCTTTGCAGGCGCATCCTCCAACTTTTCATGCATGCCAGAAACAATGTTGACGCCTGAAGATGGTGAATCCGAATTGAATGCCTCAATTTCCCATACACATGAAGTGCCGGTCCTGACATTCAACCTTTCTATCACAGCCGCTGGCATCGCTTCAGACGCAATCAGCAACACCGTGGCATCCGCATTGCGCAACATGTGGGGCACTCGTGCAATCACAGAAGTGGATCTGTTGTACGATAGCAAAAATTCATCCAGGCGCATGTCAACCATGAGGACTTTGGTGGTCACGCTCAAGTACTTGACTATGGAGGAGGCAGAGACATTTGCTGAAGAAGTAGATCTCAGTATTGCATCAGATGCTGTGTTGGATACCTTGCGTCAAGACGAAGTACTGGGCATAATAGATGTGCAGCCCTCCAATGTCTCAGTGTCCCTCCTACCTTTGATATGCCGGGCAAACGCCCTGGTACCACCAGGTGTGACTATTCGAAATGTCGAAGAGTGTCTTTGCACAAGCGGCTATGAGTACCTCGAAGAGAGCAAAGGCTGCAGTCCTTGTGGGATTGGAGAGTACAAGAGTACGCTCGCCAACGATAAATGCCAGTCATGTCCCATTAGAAAATCCACTTTGAAAGTCGGAGGTGCTTCAATCCAAGATTGCATATGCCAAATTGGCACTTTTGATGTTCCGATTGCACACCCGGCTTGTACTGCCCAGGAAACGGGGAGCCTTTGGAGTGTCCGCAGCACTCTCAGACCTTGGTGGCCTCTGCCAGATCGATTGATGACTGCTTGTGTGTGGCCGGCCATTACTCGAGTGGCAGCTGTGAGCCATGTGTCCCTGGAAGGTATAAGAGCAACATCGGCAATGAGACTTGTTCCCAAACATGCCCATCAAATGCCGATAGTTATCCTGGTGCCACCTCCTTGGAAGACTGTTTTTGTGTGAAGAACTACCATGCAATACTTTCCTCGAACGGTCGATTGGAACGCTGTGCCAGCTGCTTGCCCTATGTGGGCCTGTATTGCCCCGGTGGCTTTGAACCAAATTCCACTGAGCATGTGCAGCCTCGAGCTGCTGCAGGCTTCTACCAGACAGGAAGCACTTTCGCTACCAAGTGTCGAGTCGTGCTAGCTGATGGATCCAGCGCCTGTCTCGGAGACAACCAATGTGCAGAAGGAACCACAGGAATGCTTTGTGGCGAATGCCCGGCTGGCTGGGCCAAGTTTGAAGATGCTCATCCATGTGAGGAGTGTTGGGTAGGGGCCGCAACTGGTCAATTGAGCACTGCTATCGTTTTTGAGATCACCAAGATAGCAGCTTCAAATTTTGTTTTAGCAGCTTTGGCTGCGTCTGCGTCCGCCAATACGAACCTGCCACTTCACACCTACATGATCCGAAGCCTTACGCAATGGTTCACAGCTTGCGCCCTGATCACTCATTTCAATTTGGAACTGTTGGAGACGCCTTTTGCACAAGCATCCGTTTCGTCAGATTCCTGCGATGAAGAGCAGTTTGCACAACATGAGATTTCAATCCAAGCGATTGAACCGAACAGCACCAAAACCAGTGATATCAATGAGGCTCTTGAGAACTTTAGGCTCTCATGGCCAGTGGAAGTGAGCCACGCCATCGCTATGATCTTCGCTGTCGCAGCTGTGGTGCCAAAGCTTACGTCTGTGCAGTTCGCAGCCCAATGTCGAGCCTTCGAATTGTTTCCAGGTCGTCCGGATGCACAACGACTTGCACCTGCACTCTATTTTATCTCTTTGCCTGTGATCACCTTGTTTGCTACGTTTTTGGTTTGTGCTGTGGTTGTGTATTTCGTGGTTCCAGTTGCAAGCCGCTTTGGGGTGCATTTCAACCAGGAGGCCAAGACGAAACAGAAGAAGAGAAAGCGGATTCAAGAATTGTTTCATGGTTCTTGGACACATGACTTGAAGTTGTCAAACATGCCGCTTGACCTGCCGAAATTCCGTGGTCTGGACTCCTTCGCTTCAATTGTTGACACGCACCAGAGATTTGCCAAAGAGATTTGTCGGATGAAAAGTGCCAGAGACCCTCAGCTTGAAGCTGTACTTGCAGAAAAGGGTTTAGATATAAGATCTTTCAGCTCTCCATCAACTGACTTCTTATTCGCAAAATTCTCAGAAGAAGACTTGAAGAAGGTCTCTTGCCTGCAAAGAGCAGCAATAAAATTCAATGACTTCTCAGGTTTTGATTGAGTCAAGTTGCTGAACTGCCATTGCTCCACAAAACTGGCTCAGGTGATCAAAGAACCCTTCGTTCCATTGGAGCTCATCAGTGCTTTAGTTCATCGTGCCCAGGAATGGGATTTACGAGGCAAGGCGATGGGAATGAAGCAAGAGTGTAATGAGTGTAATATATACGTCATACAAGTTGAACGGCAGAAGAGGTCCTTTTGGGAGCCTCAAAAGGTGTCTTTTGCATGTTGTTCGAAGCGTTTGGCGCTCTCTCTCTCTCTCTCCCCTTGCAAAACAGCTTTAATTCGTGTTGTTTAAAGGGAAGCATTAAACCGGTGAGAAACACATGAATGCTGATACATGATGTGAGGCGCTTCGGAGGAAAGGCCTGCAAAGCAATCTGGCCGTTTGCAAGAGGCAGCTTTAGCTTCAGAAGCAGAACAACAGGCAAAGGATGACTTGCGTCAAGGTACTGCTTTGCCTGACACCACCCGCGATCTCAGTAGTTTGAACGTCTGGACGGTCGATTGTTTGGACTTTGGCCTCTTCACTCCAAAGCCAGGTCTTAAGACACTGTTGATTCAGAGTGTGCCAGTCGTTTGGCCGACTTTGATTGCCATTTGGCCCCAACTTCTTTCACAGTTTCTGTCGTTAGTGTGGTGCACGCCCATCAGGGAGGATGCGTGCGTGCGGCCACGGCTGGTGCCAAATCCAAGTGTTGTTTGTTTCAGCGACGATCACTGGCCTTTGTTTATCATCTCAATCGTTGGATTGAGTGTTTGGTGTCTGGGCATTCCATGTTGGTTGTTTGTGCTGATCTACCGCTTGGGGAAAACGCGGCAAGAGCTCGAAAGTGGGCGAAAGTATGGGCTCTTTATTCGCGGTTTGGAACCATCGATGTGGTGGTGGGATCTTCTGATCAAACGTGCAGACATTGCTCTGATGATGCTGATAGCCTACACTTCCATGATTGAAGATGACACAGCCAAGCTGTTTGTATTCGCTTTCATATCAGGCATACTGCTTTGCCTTACAACTTGGTTCAAGCCATACTCCAACAACCAAGCAGAAATTCTGGACATAATGGAGACCTGTTTGCTTACTACACGCTTTGTGCTCTACTTTGTCGTGGCCATGTTATTGATAATTTTTCCATCTCCAACAACAGTCAGGCTGTGTGCTCTTTTCGTGTTGGTGATGCTGATTTCCGTGTGCGCCTTTGCAGTTTTGCATATCATTGCTCAAGCTCTTCGCCAAGAACAGAAACAAAGCCTGGCGAACGAGGACAGCGACGATGACGAGGAAGAAGATGTACAGGAGACGTTCTCTATGTTCCTTTTTCTCACTTCCATTGTTAGATTCTTTGTAATTACTGAAGGCAGTCCTGAGAGTGACAAGGTCAGGACTTTCAGCTTGATTATGAACATCGCCGTCGCCGGGCAACATAAATGTATATATTCAAGCGGGGGGTATACCACCCTCCCATCAAGATGGACAGAGTGATTTGTTGTTTCCAATCCGTTGAAAGCGATCTGAGATTCAAACAGTTTCAAGGTGCCGGTCTGGCGTGACAGATCGCTGCGGGAATACGGTCTTCTGCGCGACAGCACGTAGAATTCATGTCACGTAGATGTCTCAGTGTCGGGGAACCACATGGAATGTATATCAATAATTACTAAATATTACTAATGACTAATGGTTGTTCAGTTATTATACATCAACTTGAGCTGTGGTTCTTGGAATCTAAAAGCCAAATAGATGTAGGCAATCTCAATTGAGCAGCCTCATGTCAACTTACACGTGCCTCCGGTGCCAAGTGCGCAATCCAAATGCCAAGTCCTGCCGAAGCAAGAACCAACCAACAAAACGATCGTTCCCGAAACTATCTTCACATTCAGAAGACTGACTGTGTCCTTTCAAAAGGCGATGAGTTCCAATGTCTTGCCTTTGTCAAGGTCTTGAACCAAACACAAAATCCGTTGCCTTCCATTACACTTTTCTGAAACTGTGGTTTAACTTATTGGCAACAAAAAACAATCTTGTGTCTGAATGACTGTCGCGTGACAAGGAAGGACAGGTAGCAGGATTAAGCTTTTACTGTATCATTTCTTTTATATAGGAGGGAGAACGACGTTTCTTGTGATTGTTACGGAGAGGCTCTTACTACGAGCATGATGCCGTCAGAAATTTGATCATAGCGCTTGAGTTTGTGAACGTTGTCCGCCAATTAAGAAAAACAATCAGGCTTATGATTAGAGAAACTGGGCATTTGCGGTTTCAGTTCTGTTCTTTCCATTTGGGTTCAGGTTTGAGGAGTTCTTCGCTTGTTGCTTTTGATTCGGTCCAGGTGCTCGCTTCGTAGTGTTCGTTGTCTCTTTGTTAGCAAACATTGGAGGACTTGCTGCGGGTGTATCAGTGTGAGAACAACCGGGAGCCTGCTCGGTTGTAGTTACTTCTACAACAACAGCAACTACCACCACCACTACGACTACGAGTACGATACGACTACCACTACCACTACTATTACTACTACTACTACTACTACTTCTACTTCTACTACTACTACTACTACTACTACTATTACGACTACGATTACGACTACGACTACGACCACCACTACTTCTATGTTTTGTGCAGTCTACTCCTACTACTACCACCACCACTACTTCTATACTATATTTGCTTGTTTGCCAATGTGTTCTTTTGCCTTTCTGATTCCACAAAGCAGCACTGAGTGAAAGCCAATGTTGGCCTCCACCGCAGTGGAGGAGCTGGTCTCCAAGAAGTCCACTGTCCGAAAGATCGCAGGCGCGACGCCGAAGGGTCATTCTTTTGGCGAGGATTTCTCGAACTTCCGGTTGTCCGTAATGCACTCCCCCATGCATTGTTTTTTGTGTAAACAGCAATCTAGCAAACACATGGTGTTGGAATCACCATATCTTTTGTTAAAATCAACTTGATGTTTAACGAAAGCTGACTTCATTTGAAACATTGTTTTTTGCCATTCTGAGTTGCACTCCTTCGTTGGAACAAGGATTTCTGCACTGTCCTTCACTTTTCAAGTACTGTACCTCAATAGGTTCCATACTTGTTTGCAGAGGCAGTGCAGCACTCTCGAGGAAAAGACCTGTCCAGTTTCAAGGGTTATTTTGGCTTAAACACATGTCCGATTCAATGTATTGTATAAAGAGCCTGTTAACACACAATCAAGTCAAGCAAACGTGTGAGCCCAAGCCTTCCAGCTGCCAACATAGAGTGCCCTGTGAAACAATTCTTCTGCCTTAGGAGCGTAGCACCACTTTCTTCGCGGTAATGCTGAGACATCGTATATAGAGACATACGACAAAGACTTGGGTCTTTTAAAGCAGACACAAAGCAAACCACTATGAGGCCCAGGAACCATTCGAAACGATCCTTTGAGGCGCATTTAGGCGGAAGGCCCAAGGACTCACTATTGACGTTTGGGCCTTGGTTCAAAAAGTGAATTATGTGCAGCAAGGCCGCATTATGTGACCGCAAAGCAGTTCACGTACATATTACATATTATATAATATAATGAGGACATTTCTGCGCTGTTGCAACAGTGCGGCAGGTGTTGCTTTTGCGCCACGTGCAACGTAAAATTGTTCTGATACCTGTCCTTCTTCTTGCCCCCCCCAGCTCCTGGACCCCAGTTCTTGCTCCCCAGCCCCCTTTGCATTTAGCAATTGGATTTCGGTTTACTGCGGGAGCTTTAGCAACACATACTAGTAGTTGTAAGGGTTGAAACGTCCCAGTCAATTGAGTTGCTTCCCGCTGTTCGGTTGCAAAACTGGGTTTATAAGCTGTCTCTTTCGTCGACCAGACAGTCGATCATATACTCGCCACCCCAATTTCCTACCCCACGATGCACTTGCACGCTTTTCATATTACTGGCAAACAAACAACCCCTTGCCACGGTTTGGATAGTTCCTCATTACAGACGTGTCACTTCATGCCATACACCCTGCAACATCTCCAAATCAAAAGTTGCAAAACATTGCACTTTGCTTGTGTGTTTGCGTCTATTCTCCCACCACCATTTCGCTTCCAGACGCATCTCATGGTGCCAACTATGCGATTCCGATCCCAAACGAAGATGTTCGCCCTCTAGTCAATGAAAGCGGCGCAACTCCATCGGCAAACTCCTCAAGAAACACCGAATCGGCGGATGTTTGCTGTTTTGTTTGTAAACTGACATTGTTGTGGGTTTCAGTGCGGAAAAAGCATGTTGCTCTGCCTGTCTGATTTCAGATTGTGTTTTGTCAGGCACTTTCAAGCGGTTGAAGCGCGCAGTATTGGAGAACGTGGTGCCTTTTTTTCGGGAAAATGAAGAGGAGCAGTGGACCTTGGTTTGGTCTCCTGAAATACAAAATCCACGTCATCAGAAACTTAAAAAATCACGGAGTCGCGGACGCCCAAGCTCACATGGCAGCAGCCTCAGATGGGAAGCGGATTGAATCATGAACTATCAAGCCAATCAGCCCGAAAACAAATTGTGGGTCATGTGTGTTGCTTCCTACTTGTTGGTTGCACTTGCTGCGAACACCAGCTATTGAGTGACAGCTCCTTATCTTATTGCTGAGTGCGCATACCGTGTGCACATGCTTAGGCCGAAGACGGACGATATTCTTCCAAGCGGGGTAATTATAC
The DNA here is from genome assembly GCA_963970005.1 of Durusdinium trenchii. Classification (NCBI taxonomy): domain Eukaryota; class Dinophyceae; order Suessiales; family Symbiodiniaceae; genus Durusdinium; species Durusdinium trenchii. The sequence continues at coordinate 203,755 of CAXAMN010002180.1, forward strand.
ATGTTGGTTCTTCGAAAGAAATTGAATAGAGCGCGTAGAGAGATGATTGACCGCATGCGTCCGTGTTCAAGTCAAAAGGGAAGGGCGGCGCACTTGGTCCGCCCTGGACGGCGCAAGTATTGAGCACTGCGATTGGATTCTTCTCCCGGCACATCCCCTCTAAAGATCTTGAGGAGTTGGTCGAAGAAACTGCTTAACAGGTGGCCTGTTTGGTGTGGGTCAAAGGTCTTCAGAGCGGTGCGAGTGCTGCAAGGAGGCTGAGACCTCCCCCTTTGATATTGGTTTGAGTTGCATGGATTGAGTCAGTTTCGATTGGATGTCTTGTTTGGGCGCTGTTGCGGGAACCGGGAGCCTGCGGACCGGGTTGAACGGCCACCCCATTTTTGAGGAGGAACCCTCCACCGCAAGCAGAATCGTCGGCGAAAGCCCACCTTCAGTGAGCAGAGGTTTGAAATTGATTTCGCAAGGTGAAACCCACTGGGTGGCTCGCTGATCTTCTCATTTGAGCAACAGTCAGGGCCGCGTTCCGGCTCATCTTCATTGGTTTCCCTCACTCTTTGGCCATTTTGACTGCCGACATTTCTGCGCGCTCTCTTTGGTAAGAAAGAATATAAATCATCGAGTAGAAACAATAAGCTACTAGGAACAAGTGCATCGCTACTAGGAGCAAACGGCCTTACTAGTAGTAACAATGTTCGCCATTAGAAACAAAGTGCTTGACAGAAACTAAGCGTTGGTGGTTTGATCCAGCGAAGAGGCCACGGCATACATATTCTTCACCGGAGTATCGCTCCTCTGACAGAGGCATCACCACCAAGGCACATGTCTGTTTTCCTGAAGGCGGACGTTACAACATCTTCATCTGGATGAATTGGAGGCAACGTGATAGAGCTTGATCAGGTCATTTTAGATGACTTGTGGAGAAGAAACAACAACAAGAACACATCAGTGAGTATATACCAGAATGAGATCACAGGTCAAAACACATTCTGCACACAAGCGAGCCACCTTCAGACATGCCTGCCATCTCCCCCTTGCACAGATGCTGTCAAGGTGGAGCTAGAGTTTTGCTTCCCTCAACGTTCCCCAGCTGCGAAGCACTGCTCGCACAACCCAACAGGGACAGGCATTGCTATCGCATGCTATCCCAGTTTGGAAGCTGGCTGATTTGGCTCTGGTGTGATAGGTGCACGGGCGTGCTGCTTTGTTTGATCAACTTGTTCATCGCCAAGAAGATCCAAGAAGACATATAACTGCTGGCACAGGATTGGGGTGGCAAGGCTTTTTGCTACCATATTCTAGTAGCAGTATCCATCCAGGATTCCAAAGCCCAAGGCAGCAACTTGGAGGAAAGCACGACAAATACAAACAGTTTAGATCAAAATATCGTACCCCTTTGTATGTCTTCAAAGGCACGCTTCACAAAGGGTGCAACGACAAGAAGAACTTGTGCTTGGACCTTTGCTGGTCTGATCCGCCAGCTCTCTCCTACTCCAGGCCGGCCAAAGAGCTCCCTTCGCAAAGCTAACCACTCGCAAGGGAGCGAAGGGAGCGTAACAACCCCTCCCCAAACCTATCCAGCTCAGCAGAGCTCCTCACGCTCAAAGGCAGACTTGAAAGCAGTAACGGCCAAGCGTGTCTTTTTGTCTCGTGGGACTCGTTGGCCGCACTTGCGAATCCATGAAGTGATGATGAAACGACCTGAACAGATAAGGTTGTTGAATTGAAACCAGTCAAAAAATGGATGGCTTTCATGCGATCTGAGCCGTGTGCCAAACATGTTCTGGCCTGCTTTGCTTTGAGCCATTTGGTGCAAGCACGGTTTCACAAGACTCGAAATGTACCAAGTCTCAAATTGCAGAATCAAGAAACTTTTGGCTTTGTGGGGAAATGTCGCCTTCTTATGTGTGCTTTTCTGCGCACTGACCAGTTCATCCCGGGCTACATGGATACGGCTTTAAGATCCCCTCGCTCTGCCGACGGATCTTGTTTCAGACGTCGAGGTCTTTCGAGGTCTTTCGCGCGCCCTGAGGGTGCTCCAAACTCACCTGTTTGCTCCAAACAACTCTGTTCCAAACATATGGCTGTCTTAAGGCACAGCACCCTGGCTTACTTAGAACCGTGATTGCACAAAATTTGCAGTTCAAGAAGCGTTGAGCCAGAACTGTGCAAAACCCATTTGGATAGACTTGTGCAAGGTCAGTATTCCATTCCCAGATATTCCAGACACTGCGCGGTGCGTTTGGAGCCTTGCTGGTCGGTGCTACGGTCGGTCGGTGCTTTGGTTTTTAACGCACCGCACCTTCTGGAACGAGCAGGGTTCTTGATCCAAGAGTCAGCGCTGCTCGAGTGAAGAACACCGCGATGGGTCTTGAGCTATTTTTAGCTACCGCAACTCAGAAGTTCCTTCTTTTGACTAGGGAAGAGTGAGTAGACGTCCTTTCTTCTTGACCAAGTTCCACTGTAACACAGTACTGGGTTGGAGCAATACTTGTGATCGGAAGTGCAGGCCGATGCAGCGTGGTGAAGTGTAGTGTTGGAGAACAACCCTCTTTTACCACCCATACCTGTCAAAACACAACCACGTGAAACATACAGTATTGTTTTCAGCATATGTTTTTACCACGAAACTATTGTTTTCTGCGTGTTTGTTCACAACAATAGTGTTTTTTTTAATGCCACCGCGGCATCCACAATCTCGAACAAAATCATGCGCCTCGCACAGCCATGATACTGCGAGGTGCAAATTTCACAGCCATACAGTGCAGGCCGGTGCAGACTTCGGTGCCAATGCGCAGCACAAACCCGCAAAAGCGATGTATATACACCTTTTAAAAAAAACGTTGTATCCGCAATCTCAACGCGTTGACAGATGAACCGTCGCTTGAAAAGCAAACCTCGCACCACGCTGAATGTTTGGAATGGTCTTGAGGTTTTCCTCATATGCAAACGTCGCAACCTTGTCTGAGACTTGTCACAAAAGACTCAGACTCAGTTTTCAACACTCAAAACCCGAAATGGCATGGCACAGCAAAGCGAAGTGGAGATGTCAAAAACGCTGCGTCCGCACAGTGAAATCAAACCAACTGCTGCCGCACGACAGATGTCTTGGATTCTTTTCAGGAATCTGACACATATGCATATTATGATTCAAGTACCTTCCTTCCTAACACAAGGTCCAAAAGCACACACACCCTTTGGCATCGACTTGAGGCAAAGCCACAGCAGACGACAATCGATCCAGACGACGTGACAAACGATGTAACCGAAAACGACGGGCTTTGCAAACACAGTGCCAACCTCCAAACTTAGACCGTTGAACCTTTGAACAGTTCGCCAAGTGGCTGGTGCACGTCTATAGATCCCACAGGTGCGTTGAAGATGATGTATTTTGGTGTACTGAGTGGGTTGCTTGACTTGTTGCTTGAGTCATGTATGCGGCCTTTGAAGAGTTGACCAAGGTGTGCGGAACAAACTGCAGCGTGCTGTGATGAGGGCAAGGGCAATCTTTTTGAGATTTGGGATCTCAATTCAGCGCGGCTCTGTGGTGCGCGCGTACGAGGAGTTTCATTCTTTGTGGCTGGAAGAATTTGAGCAGAACCGCGTGCCCGGTGTGGGGACGCTCTGCGCATTGGTGATAGCTCATCGGCAGTTGCCCAACAAGGGGGATGTGACGGAAGCTTGGGCCAGTGAGGCTGAGAAAGTGCTGAAAGATGCTGCCAAAGAATGGGTGTTGCCAGCGCATGAATTCACCGACGCGGTGCACCGATTGGGTTGCTGCAACTCAAAAGATCATTGTGTGGTGACCAAATTCGTCCATTTTTGGGGGGAAGGAAGAAGGAGCCAGACATCATTCAAAGCTTGTGGTGTTTTGACTTCAACCTAGGTTCCCTCCCAGTGGAAAAAGTCCTGAAGCTGATCAACATGGTTGACGAAGCCCTACTAGCTATGCGATATCTCAAGGCGCCAGTGCCAGTGTCGGACACTTTCACTGACTGGCTAACATAAGAGTATCTTTAAAGGAGTGTGTAAATCGATGTAAATCGCACATCCACATCAACAAATCAGTTCCCAGACAGTTAAGACAGAATGAAACAGAGAAGTCCCAGGGTGAAAGAGAGGAAGTGCTGGAGAGGCTTCCCAAAGTTCCCGTCAAAAATTGGTATACAGTATACAGAGTGTGAAAGGCCATTCGTTGGCGCTCTCAGATCGTCCAGAATGAAACAAACGGGTGTGTATTTCAATAGGGAGAGCTGGCTCTGGCTGGGTAGACTCGTCTATTTTCCTTTCTTCTAGGGGGTCGAACTGGGAGATCTCCCCAATTTGCACACCCAAAGCTCATTGCATTCGGATGTTTTTGTGGTTTTGTGCAGGACGGCGATCCAGGAGATGCACTTGAAACGCTGCTGAAAGGTCCAGTGGAGGATAGTTGAAGGGAATTGATAGCCTCAAAGCAACTCCAATTTTGATAGCCTCAAAGCGGTTGGACTGTCGTGACTGAATGAATCCAATTTTGACGTGCTTCTGTTTTTTCTGTCAAGGACCATGAAGGAGATCAGGTACTTGAGGAGCTGCCCGCAGATATTCAGGAGAATGGGTAACTACAGTCAAGACAAGATGACACATGCTTGACTGACACTTGATTCACTGCTCTTCGTTGCGCTTCTTTTCTGTGAAGGACCATGAAGAAGATCATGTACTTGAGCTGCTACCCGCAATTATTCAGGAGGATGGGTAACTACAGTCAAGATAAAATGACACATGCTTGACTGACACTTCGTTGCGCTTCTTTTCTGTGAAGGACCATGAACGAGATATACTTGAGCTGCTGCCCACCGTTCCTCCAGAGGATAAGCGACGCCAGCGAGCGGATTTGAAGTTCCAAAAGCATATAGCATTGCAGGTTCAATCGTCATCGGGTTTAGAGGCTCAAAAGATCATAGTGGTGACAAAATCGTCCATTTTCGGGGGGGAAGGAAGGAGCCAGACATCATTCAAAGCTTGTGGTGCTTTGACTTCAGCCTAGGTTCCCTCCCGGTGGAGAAGGCACTGAAGTTGATCAGCATGGTTGACGAAGCCCTAGCTATGCGATATCTCAAGGCGCAACTGTCAATGCTTGACAGCAATGAGAGAAAGTAGAAAGAGGCTTTTTCAGCAGAGAAAGTACAGAGCAGTAGGGGGTTGCAAGAGAAGTGCAGTTTCCACACACGTTTTCGACACGTCGAGAGGGACACGTCGAGATTTCGTTCGGTCGAAGACAGAAAAGAAAGGACTCTTGGAAGTGAAGAAATGCCTTGAAGAAATGTCTTGATTCCTACAGAAAGTGTGGCAAAGTAACGTAGAGGTTTCAAGAGAACAGTCAACAAGTACAGCTTTTAAGAGAACACGAAGAGGAGTGGAGGTGTCCTCAGAAAGGTACAGCGAATTGGAGCTAAGGCTAAGGAGTAGAGACTAAAGGTTGTAAAGAAGAGCTGCAGAAAATAGACTTCCAGAGCGCAGCAAAGAAACATACAGGGTTTAAGTGTTGACAAAAGTATAGAAAAGGGGAGAGCTTCACAGAAAGGTAGAGATGTCCAGAGACGTGTACCACATGAGTTTGGGAAATGTGCAGCAGAGATAGCGGAGCAAAATATAGATATTTGCGGATGCTTCACACTTCACACGATACAAATCAGCACACCACATCACTGAATCTTACGCAATACAGATTTGACACATCAACACATCACACTTCTCCCATAGCTAGAACAGATTTCACCGCGAACGCGACGACAACACACCCTACACACGTGACGCGACGTCAACGCAAGTCACCAATTTTTTAACGACCACACAGACTATACTTCTATTCCGCCGCAATTCATTACTCAATCCACGCACCAACCACATACATGCACAGATCACAACAGAACACCACTCCGTCGCCCGTTCCGTCGCCACGTCACGCCGTGCCTATTTCACTCCGCGGCCGTTTCACACTTGTGAAGCCGACCTGGCCAATGAGGGCTGTGCCGAGGCTGTGCTGGTCGGTTTGATGCTTCGGTTCACCAAGCATTTGGGACTCGCGCAGGATGAACACCGAGATACACATGTGGCCACTTTGGTGGCCGAATGACATGAAGCCGTCAAGCCGCCAAGCCTGGTTTGATGTTTTCGAAAAGAGTTTTGATGATTGAGTTGGAACTTGTAGTCAGTTGTTTGATGGAATTGCTTGTTTGTTGCGTGCAAGGATTGCCAAATTGACACATCTGCGGTGCCGATTCTGCCACTGTTTGGCTGATGAGAAGCCAAAGCAGTGGAGAGCTGAGTTCCCAGTTTGGCTGCTTTGCTGCTGGATGGATATCCCCAATTAATTCGATGATGCCCCAAGACATCCCAAAGTCAGGAGTCAGCTTTCTTTTTTTCTCACGTGAGAAAAAATCATTACACTTTCCATCAAGTGTTCGAAAGATGGACACATCGAACGATAGACACAATACCGAAATGCCTACTGAGGGCCTACTAGGCTCCTCAATGCTGTACAACAGAAGCGATTTGAGCTGGATTTGCTGGGATGAACGCTCAAGGCCATTGAGGTGCCAGTTTTGAAGGCAGCTTGGCCATGTTGCGTTTCTTCTTGTTCATCAAGGATCAATGCATCCTTAACCCAGCCAACCACCATGCGATTCTATATCGAGCGCCGTTTTCTGGCCATCCTTGAAGCCTCGGGTGTTTACCCAAATGTTGGCATCAAGTGATCCCGCTAGAAGTGTAATGCAACCTTAATGAATTTTGTAGCAACCATCGGAAGCATGGTATCAAGATGGCTTCGACACGTGCGCATTGCGAAGATAATGTGAGGGCCATTGAACAACATGGCTGGAAGATAGCAACCTCAGTGCAGAAACAGCGAGAGTCAACGTCCAAACGAGTTTAGTGAGTTCGTGCGTGTTTCAACGCTCCCTTTTGGCGCTTGCTATGCCCAAATAACATCAAATAACCCACATTTCGCTGTGCACTTGATTTGCAAATTGTTTCCGGTTCATCGTTTCATTCATACAGAATGAAAAAGGACTCAAATCGGATCGAGAGTTGGAACACCGGCCGTCAGCCTCGACGCTCCGACAGGGTGCTGGCCTTGGGCACGGTTCGATCGAGGAAACGCGCCCATCACACATGCAGACACATCCCTCGCCACATCCATCGGATGGCCGTGTCGTAAGACACGTGGGCCGTCAGACGACGATCCGGCACGTGTCGATGCGAGGTCAATGCGCTGAGATCGTCGCCGAACACTTAGCTGTCGACCTCGCCGTGTGACTGTGGAGAAGCGGAATGTCCAGCTTCCAAATTTCAAGCGTGTGGCGCGTGGCAGTGATGCAGATGTGATACATATCACCTCATTGGCCAGGCATTCTCATGCGTTTGTAAGACTATTTTTGGACCTACAATTACGATCATGTAATGAGGATGTAACTGCAGTTCATGCACGTTGCCAAGCTGCTGACATGTCTGGTCTAGTGATTCATGTCCTCTTCCATGTCTTTTTGCTTGATCCTTGAAGCATTATAAGAGAGCAAATATTCATGTCGACTTCTGCAGAGAGTGACCGAGTTGGCGATCAGTTGGAAGCTGTGCATTCCTCGGTGACACGACTGACCGTTTCTAGCAATTCACCTTTGAAGAAGTGAGCACTATGGCACTAATGACAACACCTTAAATATTTGTACATCTGGGTGGAAATGCTTGATGGCTTCACTGCTACAGCACATGACCTGGCATATGAACCCTTGCTCTGAGTTTGCAGGGAGGCCCTGCAAAAGCAGTAGCGAAGGGCTTTATCAGCACTGGTTATGGCAGTTCTGGAAACTGCAAAGCTGCTAGACTGGGAGTTACTGTAGGGTGTAGAGTCCAAGCAGAACCCCCCCCCCCCACAGCGTGTTCAAGCAGGGCGCCTGGGTGGCCCGCCATGGAGAACACGGACCAAACGAAGGAGCCGAAGGCGAAGCCTAAGGCTAAGGCCTCCGGCAGGAAGGTGCAATCCAAGAAAGAGCAGGACATGGGGGGCAAAGGGTGTGAGAACATGAACAAAGCCACTGCTTCTATTTGCTTCTAGAGAACCTCTAAGTAGAAGGGATTGTGATAAGATTGTGTTGTTGAGTGTGCCACCGCGCCGATGTTTTGGCAGATCATGTTCCAACCAGCTGTCGGACCGACGGGCCCTGAGGATGTCCATCACGAGGAGGTGGAGACATCCCCACATGGTTTCCTCTCCGTTTGTGAATCTTGTCAATGGGAGAACAAAGAGATGTGCCAATGGGAGAAGGAGCGGCCCGAGCAGGTGTCGATGGCGAGTTTGGAGACTGGCCTCCACGTGGCGGGGTTGGAGGTCTTTGAAGCTGAGAAGCTTCAAGAGGACATCAAAAAATGCCTCGAGTTGTTTTGAACACAAATTAGATAAGCTATACATATATTAATAAGATAAGCTATGTAGTGCAATCGCATGATTGGCAACCCGCCCGAAGGTTGCCTATTGAGGGGGTGTCAGACAGTTGGACATTTTTTGTTGTATAAGTACGAAGCCAGTCGATAGGCTAGGCTGAAGTTCCGTGCAAACGAAGTGAGTTTAGGTCAAAGACGGTATGTTTTGGAAGGTGAAGGGGACCCCCACAGAGCCTGCTGTAGGAGAGCGAAAAAAGGATACCAGTAGTAAAGTCGCGTTTTGATGGCTCTTGTGATGCGAGTGATGCAGCACTGGTTGACACTAGCATTGTTTGCATCATCAATTGGGCGTGAGCCATGCAGGAATCTCTGCAGGGTCTTTCACTGATAAGCCCTGCGCCCGGGAAATCCATGAAGAAGCACAATACAAACCCGATGTGCCTCCCTATCCTAGACAGCACCCTGATAGGAAGAAACAATATAAGAACTCTCTGAACTTGAAATGAAATCCGCATTGAACCTGGTTTGCTTGCTAGGTACCAACTCCGAAAGGCGAAAAGCAACCACACCATGACCAGGCACACTCGGGCTGAACGGCTCGCACTGCCTCGTTTAGGAAATGTTACTGAAATCTTCTAACCCACCCATGACATATCCCACCATGAAAGGGCTTGGACTTGTCACAAATGCCAAAAGGGCTTGCCTAGCCTTCCTAGGCCGTGGAGTGATGCCAGTATCCAGAAGCATTTCACTGCTGAGCATCCTGATGACACACCTACTGAGGCTTATAGGCACAAGCAACGAGAAGATCCTGCCCTCAGGGAACGAATGAAGAAGCGAGGGGCGTGGGTTGGTCAGGTCAAGCAAAAACGCCAGCAAGAGAAACTTCACACCCTGACACAGGCCATGACCTTAGTTACCTTTGTTTCAAGGATCCACCTCCTGAAGGTTTTCGTCGCAATCAGCAGAGTCTCCTGCTGCTCACTACGCCCTGCAGGGGTCAAGGAGGTCCCAGCACTTTCAAAAATAATCGTGTGCTGACACTCTGAAACCGATCTACAAGAGCGCCCCGGCCCGCCTGCGGTCTCTTGCTCAGGTCAGCCAAGGTAACTATGATGCGGCGGTTGCTGCTTTCAAGTTGTCAGAGGCCGAAGCTACCCATGTGCTAGGCGATCGTCTTACAAAACCTGAGGTGCCCGGTCAGGACCCCGCAGTTGGCGTTCGGCATGGTGAGGCTAAAAAGCCACCGCCACGTCGACGTGTTCAACACCAGGATCGTCTTAGAGTTTGGACCTTCAACTGCGGCAGAGCTAAACAGGCTTGGAACCATATGGTTAGCAAAGATTCCCCAAAAGTCGTTTTTCTCCAAGAGACTGCCTTTAAGAAACATGAGTGGGTTTCTTTCCAGAATGTGGCTCTCAAAAATGGCTACCATGCTTTCTTCTCCGGAAGCCACTCCCCAGGAATGTCCTTTCAGGTATTCTCTTCAGAGTGCCAGCTTGGAAATTAATGCTTCTGGTTCTCCCACGCGATGGAATGGTAACCGATGTATTGATTATTTCCTTTGTAACACCTTCCATGGCACTCCCGAAACTCCGGCCATTGCTTTGTCTGATCGCAAAATACAAGAGCTGAACCTTCAGTTTTCCGCGCCTGTCACGACAAGCTGGCGGCTTCGACCATGCCCTCAATTGCCGACTTACCAAGGCGGTTTGGCAGGCGGCTGTGTCTGAAGCTTGGAAAAAACATAAAGAGAGCCTGCCTCCCACTTGGACGCCGGACCTCAACACTGGCAGGCATTGACTAAAGTGTACTTTGACACTTTGGTCACTGCACGCCGTGGGGTGAACCAGGATGCCCTTCAGAAAATTCCCAAGAGTGGAAATCACTACTAAGGGTCGCTTGAGACGCTTGACTGCAATGGCTACTCACCGTGAAAGAGTCTTGAGTAGGTTGTTGGCCCGCCTGCATGAGGTGCAACGGTTTGGCAATCTGACCTCTCTTTCCTAATCCCAAACCAAGCAATTGGGTCAACTCTGGCAACGCGTTCGGCGGAGTCCTCATTGCCAACCTGAACTAGGTGTTGCTAGGATCATTCATGAACTTCAAAAATCGATGAAAGAAATCATCACAGGGCTGATCATCAAAGATTTTCTCGATGGACGGAAAAAATGCGGCAACACAAACCTGCCTATGCTTGGTTGCGTAGGAATGCTCATCCCGTTTCTTCAGCTATCAGGTACGGTGCTGATACGCCTGCTGGCGATACCATCCAGGAAAGCTTGAAAAACCCGAATCGTTGTGCGGCTGGCTTGGATGGCTGGAGTCCTGAGGAGCTGAGCCAGTTTTCCCCCGACATGTTTTCTACCCTAGCGGGATTCTTTGAGCATTGCGAAAGCAAAGCTGCAGTTCCTGATGCTTGGGTTCAGATTCGACAGGTGCACATCGGCAAAGGAAAGACCGCGCAAACCGATCGGTCTTGTTGCGCCAATGACCTCAGGCCAATTGCTGTCTCCTCCATTCGGTGGAGAGTACTCAACAACAGTAGATACCAACAAGCCGAAACTCAAGAATGGTTGACGTCGTCCATACCAGCTTGGATGTTTGGCGGAATCCCGGGAAAAGGCGTGCGTGACGCGCTGTGTCCTCTTTTGAAGGCTGAGCTTCACGGCTGGACTAAGGCTTTTGATCATGGTGACCCCCGCTTGATCCACAGATTGTTGCTTCACTTAGGAATGCCAAGCAGAACGGCAAACTTGCTATTGTTTCAGTGGACACACCAAAAACCCTGAGCATCCAAGATTGAAAAAATTCAATCCTGGGATTGGTTTTCGGCGAGATTGAAACTCAAGACCTTTTTCAATATTAAGGATTGAAAATCTGGAAGTGATCAGGATTGAAATTTTCAATCTCAGGAGCCAAGTTGTCAAGATTGAAAATTTCAATCCTGATCAATCCTGTGGGATTGAAAAAACAAGCAAAAATAGTATCTTTTGCACTCACTCTTAAGCTCTTGATGCATGCTCCTTGCTATGTACATGTGTGGCTTTCTTGCAAGCCTCTGTACAACCCTGGTGAACATTGGCTTTTTCTCAAGCCTCTGTGCTGATGGACTGGCTTACCCTCAGCTGGAAGCCCAGCAAATATTTTTTTGGTAAATGACTCTGTGAGTCTGGTTGCACGTGTGTGCAATGCAAGCAACTTGCCCTACCCAAGACTCATTAGAGTATGTCCAATAAGTCTTTAGATTTTGAAAGGCCCAGAGGCTTGCTAAATGGTTCATGAAATGAATTTTTGGTGTGACCTGTGACCTGCCATCGAATGCTATCATTGATGGCCAGCTGAAGCCATATGTAATGTTGCGAGCATGTTCTGATTTGCTGAAATGCATCCTGGGCTTCCTGTTCCCTCATGAAAAATGTAACTATGGACACAATTTCGTAAAAAGAAGCCAGTGCATGGATGCATGCAGCCATGTGAGAAGCAACTTCCTGCTGCTTGGCTTTGCGCCAAGCCCCTTCGAAAGCTAATGAGCCATGTGGCTTCTTGGCTTTGTTAATTCTTGGCTTTGTTAATCCAATGCCACTTCACTTTCAAGCTTTGTTTCAAGCCCCTTTGAGGATAATTCTGGGTCCTCTGGCTGTTTATTTTTGTCCTTGTGGAAGGCGCCTGTCCAGTAGCAGGCCTTTTCATTGCTGAGATTTTGGCAGCTACTATTTCTTGAGCCTAAAACTATAGGATCACAAAATGGCTTGTGCAATTCTGATAGGAATCAGTTTCATGGTTTTGTGAATCACAACAGGGTTTTGTGAATTACAAAAGGGTTTTGTGAATCACAAAAAGGCTTTTTGTGAATCGCAAAAGGGTTTTTTGTGAACCACAAGCGGGTTTTGTGAATCCCAACAGGGTTTTGTGAATCACAAAAGGTGTTTTGTGAATCACAAAAAGGTTTTGTGAATCACAAAACGGTTTTGCGTATCACAAAAGGTTTTTGTGAATCACAAACGGGTTTTGTGAATCACACAAGGCTTTCGTGCATCACAAAAAAGGGTTTTTGTCAATCACAAAAGGGTTTTGTGACTCACCAAAGGGATTTGTGAATCACAACAGGGTTGTGTGATTCACAAAAGGGTTTTGTGTATCACAAAAAGGGTTTTGGTGAATCACAAAAGGGTTTTGTGAATAACAAAAGGGTTTTGTGAATCACAACAGGGTTTTGTGATTCACAAAAGGGTTTTGGGAATCACAAAACGGTCTTGTGAATTACAAAAGGTTTTGTGAATCACAAAAGGGTTTTGTGAATCACAAAAGGGTTTTG
>CAXAMN010002180.1:216503-226503 GCA_963970005.1 Durusdinium trenchii
CACAAAAGGGTTTTGTGAATCACAAAAGGGTTTTGTGAATCACAAAAAGGGTTTTTGTGAATCGCAACACGGTTTTGTGAATCACAAAAGGGGTTTTGTGAATCACAACACGGTTTTGTGATTCACAAAAGGGTTTTGTGAATCACAAAAAGGTTTTTTGTGAATGTGAATCACAAAAGGGTTTTGTGAATCACAAAAGGGTTTTGTGAATCACAACAGGGTTTTGTGAATCACAAAAGGGTTTTGTGAATCGCAACAGGGTTTTGTGGATCACAAAAGGGTTTCGCATTTCACAAAATAGTTTTGTGTATCTCAAAAGGGTTTGGTGATTCACCAAAGTGTTTTTCTGACTCAGAAGGGCCTGATAAATTTCCCTTATCACAACTGATGATTGTTACTTATTTTACATGTGGTGATGAAAAAAGAGTTTGGTGAACTTAGAGTCTTAGAGGAACTTATAGTTCTGGAAAGGTTATGACAGTGCCGGCTACAGAATGCATAAATGCAGAAATACGACTCAGAGCACGTTTCCACTACTTGCTGAGTAAGCTTTAGTCGCTTTGCTTTTTTTCACGCACAGGCTTTTTTTCAAGCCGCAGGTGAAACTCTTGGATGCCAAGGATGTTGGGCTTTATCTCAAGCCTCAGATTCCTGCACTCTCCTGGACTTCTTGCTGGGCCTGGCTACTTTTCAAGCCCCAGACCTATGAGGCCAAAAGTTCTTACCTTTGGAAAGCAACATGTCCTTTGTCATTCCTGGCTTGGAAGCAAAGGGCTCCAATGCTGTGACAAGTGATAACTGCACGATGGCAACCAGGGTATGCAAGCTGCAAGCAAAACCCATTTGTCATGAAACCAACCCTGTAAATAGCTTTGCTTGCTTGCCAAAACCTTTTGCCCTTTGGTCCAGCCGTCCAAAAGCTCTGGCTTGTTGCCTGACTTTGTTCCAAGCCTCTTTTTGGTGGGCGCTGTGGCAGGCTTTTTGAATGGCTTTGTTTCAAGCCTCTCTTCCACTGCAGAACTTGGCCTCTTCATGCTTGGCTGTTTCTTTACCTCTCGTGTTTTCTCAGCCAACAATTGTGCTGCTGCTGCTGCAGCTGCAGCTTGCAATTGTTCCCTATGGTTTGATTTCTTTCCTTGCCTCAATGGCAAACGCGCTGTTTGTTTCTTCTCTGGTGTCTTCCTGGGGGTCTTCAACATTGCTGGAAAACCACCTGAATCAACAGAAACCTCTTCAATCTCAGTGGCTTTATCCCAAGCCTCTGCCCCAATGCGCTCATCATTGACCTTGCTCGAGGAGCTTTGCGCTTCTTGTTTGGTGCCAGAAGGCGTGCTGCCTCCTTGGCTTTCTTTCAAGCCACCAAACCTGCATCCTCTTTTGCGTGTCTGTGGTGGCTTTTGAGAAAGCCTGTCTCTTCCTGTCTGGCTCCTTCTTCAGTCTTCTCCAGTGGCGCAACAATGTTGTGAAAGCTGAAGATTTCATCCCTGCCCATATATCGGACTTGTATTCTCCCTGATTCTGGGTATGAGCATGTTGCAGCAAGGACTCTTTCATTTGTCCTGGTAGGATCTCTCCTGATGAGATTGCTGTCAATTGCTGAAGCCACCAAGAATTGTAAACTAATCCTTCGGTTGATGTAGCCTTCTGGCTTCCAAGATTATTGTAGATGCCAAGGTGGAATGCTTCTGAGCCCCAATACTTGACAGCCTTACCTCATCGAGCGCAGCTTGGTCCACTTGGGGGCACCTTTTGCCTGATTGCACCCCCTTTATTGGCCATGGCTTTATTTTAAGCCTCAAGCTAGAAGCTAGAGCAAGAAAGTTGCTGCAAAGTCACAAACATCATGCCTTCTGGATGCTGACTTCTTACTTGAATCCTGTCCCTATCTATGGTTGAGGCTTTCAATCCTGAGATTATTGAAAGAAAGGTGAAGCCTGGGATTAAAATTGTCAATCTCAAAGCTTTTTCTGGAATGTCCTGGGATTGAAAACTAGCTCCCTATGTTTCAACCGCGATTGATTAGGACCAATCCCAATCAATAGAGATTGAAATTTTTCAATCTTGGATGCTCAGGGAACGACACCTTCAGCTGATGGGTGAGACTCTGCCCGACCTGGCAGAGGTGGCCACTAGCCTCCCCCACAAAGACTGCTGGAGCATGATTGGCATGACTCCCTTTCTGATTCCAATCACGAACCATATTCTTGCCCAGTTTCCCAGCGCGATCATGCCTGTTTATGCTGATGACAGATCTTATGCTAGCCCCACTCCAGCTGAGGCCTTAGCAGTTGCTAATTGTTAGGACCAGTGGAGTAGAAGGCTTGGCTTGATTGAAGATCCCCTGAAACGGCAGTTCTTTCACCGCACTGAGGCGGGACGAAAGCAGTTGCTTAACTTGGGTCTTGCCCCGAGGAATGTTACTGACACCATCTGCGTCTTGGGTTTTTACCTCGTCGGAAATCGTTCGCGCAAAAGCGCTGGCAAGGAAACGTATACACGACTGACTGAGGCAATGGACCGCACCAAGCAAGCCCGCGCCCTTCCGGGGTCCAAGGATCGCGCGCCCAAGGATCGTGAACTGGCGTGGCTCCAAAAGCCACTTGGGGTCATGCCTGTAGATATCCGACTAAGGCTGAAATCAAAATTTTGTGGACAGCAGCTAAGGAGATACACAAATGGCCAAAACAGGCCAGCGCGCCGTTGGTCAAGCTCCTCGTGGGGCACTGGTGGGACTTGGGATTTCACGCCACGTGCACCACACTCAGAATGTTGATCAAGGATATTGCTCGCTGTCGGGAACCTTGGCCAGCCTGGCCGCAAAGGATGAGCGGGTGGACCGCCTCTCTCAGGCAAGGCGTGACTCGTCTTGGATTCTCTGAGGAAGAACCTCGGAAGTGGTCGCGCGCGAGCTTTGCAGGCCTTGCATCTGGACCATCTGCCCGAAAACCCTGCAGATTTTCTGTGTCATAATCTCAGAGAAGCTTGGAGAAAAACACAGTTTGATGATTTCATCTCATCTCGACGCCGGGATGCTGAAGCATGTCGGCAAGCAGTATATGATTCTGAAACGGTCAAGAAACTCAGAGAAGTTCCTCTGGATTCACACACCATTGCAGCTTTGACAGGGGCGCTCATTTCCCGTCTCTGCAACCAACAGATGACTGGGGTTCCTTCACCTTGTCCTTGGTGTAGCGATCCCCTCGCTAGCTTGGAACATGTCATGTGGAATTGTGCTCGCAACCCAGTACCCACTCACCGCCTCTGACTCCGAATGATTGCTTGCAGAGGCGACTGGCTGGGCCGACGGGCCCTTTGTTCCAGGACAAACACTGAGGTTCTTCGGCTCTTTGGCGACATGAGAAGGTCGCTGCTAGAGCTGAAGTATACCACAACACGTAGAACAGCTGCCGCTGCAGCCCGACGCCCCCGGCTGCCTCCGCTTGCCGCCGTTGCGGCTCATGGCATTGTCTACAACACGACGATCAACTGGGCGTGACGGGCGTCTTTTGCATCGTCAATAGTGGGCATGATGGCATCTCTTCGAGTGCCTTGGCGAATTGGTCGAGAGCCCGTGAGCCGCTATGATGTCAAGTCACGCGTGAAGTCAAGCCATGGAAGAGTTGAAAAAGGCATTTCAGCCACATTTTCTGGGTTGGTGTGTCTGGGGCAGCTTGGTGCTGGGGGGCCGCTTTTTCAGAGGCGCCCCTCTTTTTGCTTGGAGATGGCGCTCAAACAAAGCGCCGAAAGACACCAACCAAAACGCCCCGACCCTTTGCGACTAGATCCGCTGAATCTATTTCCGCGCTTGCGTGGAAAGTGAATTTAAGGCAAAGCCCCTGCGTTTTACGAGTTTGTCCTATTTGCTCTCCCCCACAGATCGCCAAAGTGCATCCCAAGCAGCGGTTTGCAAGATTTAGTCCACATGCTCCGCCATGTCCTGCTCAGTCGAGGGTCTTATTGCTGTCGCGCAGCTATCTATATTAAAGAGGGATCCTATATAGGTTTAAGCTTCCTCATGGTGAGAAATCGCAGAGATTGAATCTCTTCATGAAGAGGGGTCCCACAGACTAAAATTTCTTTATGAGAACGGGTCGCAAAGAGCTAAATCTGTTCATGAGGGGGCCTCAAAGATTAAGTGTCTTCACTAAAGCTTTCCACCTCTATTCCAATTCGGACGGATCAGCTCATAGAGACTTGTATAAAGATGTTTCTGGGTTTTTCTGGGCATGGTTGGGATCCTGCATGATTTGGTGGGGTAAGTGGCAAGGTTTAGGTTGCACCATGCAGCTTGCCGGCTCGGATCTCAGTAGAGGCTTAAGTCCTATGCCAGTGAAAGGGTAGATACGGTTATGAGTTATGAAGGATGGCTGGGGCCAATGAGGTTTGCCATGAAGACTGGGTTCATTGCAGAGTGCCTCGACCATGCCATGGAGGAGAAAATGATCCAAAAAATGCTGAGGTGAGCACGTGTGCAGTAAGTGCCGCTCATACCCACCAATTTGGCCATTGAGTTTCACTGAGTGGACAATGCCAAAGCGCATGAGCCAACAATGGGCCAGCGCGAGCAAAAGGTTTCTTTTGAGCTAAATTTGAGAACAACCGGAATTGGCAATAGGACCATAGAATGAGGGATTTGCGATGAATTGTGGAATTATGTAAAATCTCATAAGTTGAAGGGAGGGAAAACATACCAAGAAAAGTTGGCCAAGCTGATTGACTGGAAACGTTTGTGCCCCCCAAATTTTCGAATACGCTAGAAGGCCTTCGAAAATTGAATAAGTAAGGGGGACCCACGGCGGACCAAACGAACCCTGGCCCTGGCAGTATATTAGTTGTTTGGGGGGTTGAAGAGACGACCATATCATCAGTCATCCATACCTACCAATGATAACTCAGTGTTGCCGTACTACGATGAATGCAAATTGTTTGATCCTCTTAGGATCCCCTTGCAGGACACGGACTTTGCACACTCTTTGGAGGTCGAGATCTCAACAAGTCATTCCAGAAGCACCTCCGTCGGGCCCAAGTGGCCCAAGGAAGATCCCGACGGGAAAAAATTCGTGCAGTTTGAAGGCGTCCATGAACAGTCAGAGCGTTTTGCGGCGATGTCAGCAAAACAAAAGGACCGGATAATTTACATAGGTGTGTTTTTGTACATTTTAACACGTGGAGGTAAAAGAAGGCAGATCGAAGAAGAATGATAACGCATGAGTGAGAGTGAGAGTGTGCCAGTCAGCGGGAACCCCACACTAGTATATGTGAAGTAGATTGACAACAATGCGACACCAAACCATGTTCGCACCACCAAGTCATCCCGCTCAACGAGAGATGCGCCGCGTAGCTTTAAACCCGTTTGCTGTTCCTCGATGGAACGGAACCACGCAAACACAGCGGCCCATCCCCTATGCGTCAGCAGAACCTTGCATCCTCTTTCAGGGCAAGACGTGCAAGTGAGAGTGTGCGAGTGGGAGAGGAATAAGAACCCTTCAAAGATGTGCGGAACAAACATATATCCCCACCCTTTGGGACCTAAGGACAATTAGTTTCAATCACTAACTAACAGGTCAAATTTGGGCGAGTCTCCAGGTCAATAACAACTATTTGGGTTTTAACTGCGTTGTAGGCTGGTTGGAGAATTAGAGTGATCAAACTCCTAACTCATCCTTAGTTAACCTGTTGGAACTCCAGGTGCCCAGAGTATATATAATTCAGAACTGGGCACGATTCAATTTGTTTGATTGGTTTCACCAGTTGCACCTGTTTGGATTAAGCAGGAGGTCCTACTCAAACCAGGAACCCATGGTACTTCTTCGGTGTAACTGCTTCACAGGGCGGAGGTCTTTGGATGAGAATGCACAAAAACGTGTTGGACACATATTGGACGAAGACAAACGCACTCAAACGCACTTCAGCTTCCCCCGCAGGACGCTGACCTTGAAGGGGGTGACGTTGAGATTTCAGCAAGTCACTGCAGAAGCGCCACCGTTGGGCCCAAGCGACCCAAGGAAGAGAAGCTCGGCCGCTTGCGGAGACTCTTCGCACAGCTGGAAGAAAGCGAAGAGGGGGTTCCCTCGGAGACCTCGGGGAGAAGCAAGGACGAAGAGACAGAAGAGATGGAAGAGACTGAAGAGGAGCATGAGTTTTTTTTGAATTCTAATTTATATATTGTTTATACATTGAATGTTTGATTCTAATTAAACTATAGTTATTGTTTCTACTAGCTTCTTGTTACTACTAGTAAGGCACTTGTTACTAGTAGCGATGCACTTGTTCCTAGTGGCTTATTGTTTCCCATGAGGAATATGAACGTGAGACAGCTGCCGAGCTTTTGATCAAAGGGGGCACGGAGAGGTTTCGAAGTTTGTCCAGACGAGCTGAGAAGGAAGTGCGGCAGGCGCTTTGCTGCATGTTCTACTTAAAGGTGGAACTCACTTTGAGGAGGACTTCAGAGTTCTTGATTTTCCTTTTGGGTGAGGCTCGATTTCGAATAGAAGAGGATCTGGAAGAAGGGCAACGTTTGACCCGAATGCATGGTGAGATACAACAGACAGCCATCGTGCTCGTTGAGAAGCTCCGAGTGTATGACCAGGAGGTGCTTTGGCGCACCAAAGCTGGTTGCATGATTCTGATGCAATTTCAGTTGGGCGACGCCAAACACTTCTTTGCCCGTCCTTCATTACAACAAATCATGCTTGATGTGTGGCAAGGTGTCCGCCCAGACTACTTCCAACGAAGTTTGTGCAGGCTGCTGCGAGTTTGGATGAGATTGCTCCTATTTGGCTTGGCTAACTTGGTGGTGGTTTTCCTCTTCGCAGTGGCGCCTGGCTTTGAGCAATATATGTGTGCCCAAACGATTTCGCGCATGGACACTGCTCGACAAAAAGAAGAGAACCATTGGAAGGGTATCCTCAACGAACTCAACAGCAACAACAGATGGCCGTACAAGTTTGAAAAGACTCGGAAGGTATGTTGGGACACGGAGGACTTTGAAAAAGCTGTCCGGGAGGAATGTCAGATGCGAGCCTACCTAGTTCAGAGCCAGATGCCTCTGCTGATTCCACGCTACAAGAAAGCATTGGCCATCCTCACGAACATGGCCTTCGCAGCGTATTTGATCGAAGAAGGTGCTGAGGACAACCTTGGGACGGTCAGAACGGTGCTGGTCCTGATCCTGAGTGCCGGCGCTTGGTTGGGCGAAGTTGCTCAGTGTATGACTTTCGCGTCTTCCCCATTTGCAGCGCAATATTCTTTCCATTTTTGGTTCATGGATCGGGTGAACCTCATGGAATTCATCGCCTTCGCTTGCATCACATGGACCGCGCTGCTGGTCTTGATTGATCCCAAGTTATTGGACTTTGCACAGCAGTTCAAAGCCTTAGGAGTGCTTTTTTTGGGCATCTCCCAATTCATGGCCATTTTGCGCATGAGCTCTGTCTTTGGCCCTTTGGTGTCCATGACCATGAGCATGATCGTGGACATGATCCAATGGGTCGTGCTGCTTTTTCCCATTATTGCATGCGTCGTGGCTGCCCTGGTCGTTCTCTTCAAGACGAAAGTGAAGTTACTCGTCGGGGTCGCATGGGGTCTACTCAGTCGATGAGTATGGTGGGCTCCGTTTTTTCGTTGGTTGGCGCGTCCTCTTGAGAAATCATACTCAAAAGCTATATATATATAATATATACACAGGCCTATTCATATTATGTAGGATTGGTATATTTAAATTAGCGGTACCAAATTCACCTCTGCACAGTGGTCGCTTTTTGGTCCAGCTTGCGTTGATTCACTTTCGCTTTCGCCTCGCTTCGTGGCCTCGTAACAGCTGCGTCTTCGTAACAGCTGCGGCTTTCGCCTTGTTTTCGACCGGCTTCGTAACAGCTGTGGGGCCTGGCCTTTTTCTGCGCGACCGAGTGAACATCGGCGAAATCAACCACAGTGCGCTAACACTGCCGTTGATTCTGATACCGTCGGTCGACGGTACCATCGTGGTTTCAGGGCTCCACAGGTGCGACCATTCCAAAGCTCCACAGGTTCGGTCGCAGTCTGCTCCGCATGGTGAGTACTTCTCACCTTTGTCATTTGCAGATGTGTTTAAAAGCTTCATCGCCAAGTGGTCAGCTCGTCATTGCAGCCAACATCGCCCCTGAACATGCCCTATACTTGATACATCTTTATAATAGGTTCCGAGGTTCTTGAGCGGCTTTGCGGCCGCTCTCGGTTTTTGCCAGTGCTTGCGGTGTAAAACAGCTCGACTCGGCTCGACCGACCGCCTTCATGCCTTCCAGCCCAGGAGCTGCATGCCCTTTGAGTTCGACTACCTTAAAGGAGTGGTCAACTTCTTCGAAGCCCAAATGGGCGGTGAGCTGATGCAAAACTCTTTGGAGTGCCTGCGTGGAGAAGATGAAAGTGGAATAGAATCACCTGCAAGATTCACTGGGCCACTCATTTTGATGGTGGGCATGTGGATGATGCTTGGGCTTCACCAAGAAACAAGAAACCAACAAGAATGTTGGATCTTGAATAGCATAAACCGTCCCCCCCTCCCAGCAAACAATCGAGGGAGTCTAAATAGCAGCATTGCCGCCAAAAGAAGTAGTGGTGGTGGTGGTCGTAGTAGTAGTAGTAGTGGTGGCGGTGGTCGTCGTTGTAGTAGTAGTAGTGGTAGTGGTAGTTGCAGTTGTAGTTGTAGTTAGTAGTAGCAGTAGTAGTAGTACTAGTGCTAGTGCTAGTGCTAGTACTAGTCGTCGTTGTCGTCGTAAACCTTAGAAGAGTCAAGCAAGGATCTTAAAGGGCAGCAAAAACAGATACATATAAAAAGAGTATCAATTATTGTTCCTAGGGCTTCAAGTTTACTTATTAATCCCACCCCTAGACAGTTCGTATTAATGTTGGATCCTGTTTAATCCTTAAATGGGATCTTCCCCCCCTCCTCTAAACGAAAGAGGCCTCTATAATAAACTACCACCAAAACAAATCTGGGTT
This sequence comes from Durusdinium trenchii, assembly GCA_963970005.1. Taxonomy (NCBI): domain Eukaryota; class Dinophyceae; order Suessiales; family Symbiodiniaceae; genus Durusdinium; species Durusdinium trenchii. The sequence continues at coordinate 225,483 of CAXAMN010002180.1, forward strand.
CCTGGGAGGATTCCTTTTGTAATCACTCGACTGTAGTATGCATGTTCCTTTCTTATCATCTCATAGATTATAGTTATTCACGTTCCTTTCTCAGTCTCTTTGTAGATATTCTCAGCAATCCTTTAATATTACTAAGAAGAATACAAAAAAGGTTCTCAAGTTCTCTGCGGATTGGAAACTCTTAGCGAGCCAGCCATTGGCTTAGTAGCATCAAGATTGTCTATTTACATTTGGCGAGGACAAATCTTTGCACAATTGAGGACCCTTAAAGCAATGTTGTTATGGAGGATCAGGGGCCTTCCTGGTCTACTACCTGAAAATTTGCCCTTGGCTGAGTAGTATTAAGATTGTCCATTTTTTGGTGAGGACAATCTTTGCACAATTGAGGACCCTTAAAGCAAAATTATATTTAGGACCGAGGGCCTTCCTGGTCTTCTACCTTGGGAAATTGTTCAGGAGCAATGTTTAAATAAAGGTCTGATTAAGGGACTGAATTGATGGCTTTGGGAAGCTGTCAGTTGTGAAGAAGAACTAGAGAAACCTATACTTATCAACAATCTCAGCAAGCCAGTCATTGGCTTAGTAGTATTCACAGGTCTGCGAAGGATTTAGAACCCTATATGTATTTCTCAGATACAAAAAAATTAGGATCCCCAAAAAACTTAGCATAATAGATGAACATTAGAACAACCATGGTGTTCATTTTTTTGAAAATTTAGCATTGTAGAGGACCCTTGTTCCAATCAGGATCAAACGTTATTCACTTATCCGGGGCTTGTGCACTATCCCCGAAAATATATTTGGAGCAATGAAATCGATGTGTTTTAATAAAGGTTTTTACACAAGGTTTTCAGGTCAGAGTTCGATGAATCAAGCAAATCTTAGAAGAGTTAAGCACGAATCTTAAAAGGCAGCAACAGCAGAGAAATACAAAAGGTATTTCCAATACCAGGGCTCCAAGTTTACTTGATAATCCCACTGCGTAAGCTATGTGTATTATTTGCTTACTCGGGGCTTGTGT
>CAXAMN010002180.1:231422-263763 GCA_963970005.1 Durusdinium trenchii
TGTCAGAAGATATGCCAGATAGAATGTCAGAAGATATGCCAGATAGAGTGTCAGGAGATATGCCAGATAGAATGTCAGAAGATATGTCAGATAGAATGTCATGGTGGGGATCACTCGAAGTAACGTAATTTGTTTTTGTACTAGCTCATCGGACAAATGCAATGTTTTGTTAATGCACGGGCAAAGCCCGCAGCAGAGAGTTTGTAGAGATGTCTAGCTTTTTCACGTTCTTCACATGTTTGGCTTATGATTACAGTTTGGTGATGCCACTTGAACAGAGTTTTCAGATCTTTTCACGTTCGGCCCGTCTTCGCTACATTTCCTGAAAGCTCCGGATTCGGCCTTCCCAGTCCTGTGCCCCAAAGCGGGCGCCAGCGGGCCGAGAGACTGCGGACCACCTGGGCCGACCCCCACTGTATTTCTGGAATGGCCAAGCGAACGGCCAAGCCTGCAATGGCCAGAGGGTCTGTAGGAGCAACTTAGCCGGCCACAGGCAGTGTGCCAGCGAATTGCTGCACATTGGCCGGCCGAGAGAGAAAAGGACCGATGGATCCCGATGGGTTTGAGGCTGTCCATACCTTTCACAAGGCCTTTCACAGTCCTTTCACAGTGAGAAACAGTGTTGCCATTGGATTGATCAAAGCGACATGGACGTTTGAACGATGGTTCCGTCGATCTGACGATCGCTCCAAAGAGAAAACCTCACGATTCAATGATCAAAGTGGTCGAACCTAGCACTTGGCACCCTGAATTTTGAAGCTTGAACTACCCATTTGTCTTCCTCCGGAGGTCCGTTAGAGCCAGTTAGTAACGATCTCGGCTTTGTTGGGCCTTCCTGTGTTTCAAACAGCCGAGGCCGGCGCCTGGGTGCTCAAGTGTCTTGCGAGCCATCGAGGAAAGCCCCTTTCGGAAGCCAAGGAGATGGCTTGTTAGGCAGTTTGGGCAATGCCCCGGACTCAGTTCAGTTTTTGAAGCCGATTGCACTCAGTTTAGTTGCTGTTAGACCATGGTGACCACCCCCGTGAGGGGGCAAGGGGCCATTCCACCGTTTTAATCTTGTTGACGTCACAAAACTCAAGTTCCTTTCTCCCAAAGAGGCACTCAAAACCTCCAAAAACCACCCTCCAAAACGACCGAACACCGCCGAAGGCCCCGCCTTCGCCCCTCTACGCGGGACCGGGGTCCGGGCGTTTCGCCCACTTAGACCGGACCAAGACGGAGCCCACGAGACCGGACGTGTGCCACGGTGCTCAGCTGCCTGGACCTCGGTTTGGCTGGATCAAAGATCGTTTATAAGTGTGTTGGTTTTATGTGTGCTATGTCACTTTGTAGCTCAAAAACTGCGGATTGGAGGTCAGCTGTTGACATGACAGCAACATCTCCACTTTTGAGATGTTCAAAAAAATGTGGTCGTCATCAGAGATGCAGGAGTTTGAGACCTATCAAACTTGCATCAAGAACTCGATAATTGTGTGATTTCCGAGGCTCGAAATCACGTTGATTGACTTCGACTTTTAGTTTTTGGCCCTCCGTAGACCAACGAAGTGGCCATGCCGAGTGCAATGAAGATGCGTTTGATCTGGACATTCCTGGCGTTTACCGGTACCTCTGCAGTGAAGATGCACGCAACTTCCTGCGAGAACCAGTCGCTCTGGGACATGGAAGGGGTAAGCCATGTGGCCGCAGCTGCTTTTGAGCAGCAGCTCATCAGTTTAAACGTCCAGAAGGCATTGAGCAACGCTAGGTCTGAACTGGACCTTGAAGCCCAGGATCATCTGAAACTCACAGCCCATGGTCTGAACAAGATCTTGTTGCAAGCCTCCGGCATCCGACCCACCTTGTCCGGGGCGTTCGGGTCTGCCAAGGCACAATTCGCTTGAGGCAATGGACAAGGATGACAAAGCGGACTTGCAGGGTGAAGCCTTTGGCGCGACCGTGAATTTGCTGAGCTCCTGGGCTATGACCGGAAAGCCGCCCAGTGTGGCAGAGATTGCGACTGCGAGCTTTGGGATTGCAACGATGGCCATCGGCATGTTCAATCCAGTCTTGGGGGCGGTTGCAGGCAGTCAACGGTGGGTTTTGAGCTTGATGGTTTAAACTGTTTAAACAAGTATTTCAGACCTGTTTCCGGAGTGCAAATTTCAGACCTCAAGGTGTGATTATGTCTTATATATTGTTACTATTTATGGGTTTTAAAACACGTTTTAAAGAGAATTTGGGACAGAAAGAATTGCAGGCATGGTCTTCAGCCTGATTGGTGGTGCGCTCTTCCCGGACAATGAGGATCCTCCTATGGTCAAGATGTACAAACAGATCATGGAGGAGGTAGGAACCATGATGAGTTCAGCCCAAATGGAAGAAGAAGTTGCCGATCACAAGGCGGAGCTTGGAGCAGTCATGGATGAATTGCAGTGGATGCCTGCTATGTTGGGTGGAACAAGCACCATTGACGAGGCAAAGAAGGGAAAGTTTCCTGAAGACGCAGAAAGGACACTTCTGACCTACAACATCATGATCCAGCACGACATTGCGAAAACGTCCTACAAGATCCAAACCAGCTCCTTCGGCAAGGCCGAATCAAGCCGTGCCACTGACCGCTGGTCTGCAGCAATGCTTCCCTTGGCACAGGAGCTCATTTTGCTGCAGACCAACCTGATCTTCAACATCGGCGTCCACGTGAAGAACAGCGGTGCTGCAGCGCAACGTGCCCTGGATTTGCTGACGGACTGGCAGATGTGGATTGACAACAATCTGGCCAAGGCCGAAGAAGGCAACAGGCTCCTCTCATGGCAGGTAGTGAAGTGGGATAAAAAAACTCCATCAACATTGGCACCACAACCGATGGGCCTGGGAACCCCTGGGCACTTGTCAAATCAGTGGGATGGATGCTTGTAAAGAGCAAAAATGCCCCCAGATGGGCAAGGTGATTGGTTGTGGATCGGACTGGAAGTGCCCAGGCAAACATTTTTGCGGTGAAGACGAGGTTTATGATTTCTACTGGCGTTTTGTAGCTCCCAAAATCCGGAAGATCAAGATCTTTGTGAACGATATGATTGTGGGACTCGAGAACCCGGTGGGGAAGTTCACCTTGAAGGGTAAGGCGCAGGATACGCTGGTTGGCATGCGCCAGATGCCAGGAGCTTGGCAGATCTGTGCCGAGAAGTGCCTTTCAGAGTCGAAGGGCAAATATTTTGCCTTCAACCCGGGAAAATCATGCTCCGGGTACAATTCGAACGCAGGCGACTGCCAGTTGCACACTCAGCCTGACCACACCACCTACAAACGCAAGTGAGTGACAAGCATGGCTGGATATCGCCGGGCGATATTTTGCCCACCATGGCATGTAGCCAACGCCTCTGGCAGGCGAGACACAAAAGTTGCGGCTTCCTTTGTGGAAACAGCTGTGAACAAAAGACCAAGGCCCAGATCCACACCCATTTGACCCCCTGTTTCGACGGTGAAAAGAGCAGATGACCTCGGTGGTGGGTGGACCTCGAGGTCGTAGACCACCTCCTTTCGGCTGGTCAGCGCGGTGCTCGGCAGGGGTTCCGGTCGCGGTGCTGTGCGAAGATGTGCAGATTGACCACACTGTGGTCCTTTTTGGAGCGAAGTGGGACCGTTGTTCGTGACACGATGTTGGTTTTGCCACGCCCATTTCGTGGGACTTTCAGACTACCGACTCACTTGTGACTTCAGTGGTCATCGCAGCACTTCACCATCTGTACCAGTTCCCGTGTTAGAGAGGTGGATGTTAGACCTGGCAAGCGTGTCAGGTGCGTCCAGTGTCACCAGATCGAGCATGGTTTGACAGCAAACACTTCGAAACTTTAATCCTTTGCTGAGGGCATTTCAACCAAATGACACGTACCCTGAGGAATACACCCGCCAATCACATGAAGAACTTCACCAAAAAACACATTCCCCAGAACCCTTTGCTTGTCGTTACTTTTCTCAAGAGAAACATAGCATATTCAGTATGATCTCCTTATAGTGGCACTTCTTTGTACAGGAATCCACACTTGTCGATACTATTCTTTAAGCAAATTGACCTCTTCCTTTTTGCAAAACTCTTCTTGAACCTCTTTACTTTTCTCTTGAGAATGCTGTTTCTAGCTTGCGCAGCCCTCAACCCGACGCAAGCATGCAGAGGCTGGACGTTGACAGTTTCGTTACGCCCGAGACCCAACAAACATCACGCGCCAGCCTTAGAAGTGATCCAAGCGACATGGACGACCATCAAACGATCATTCCGTCGATCCGACGATCGCTCCGAAAACCTCACGACGCCTCGGCCCGGGGCAAGCGAGCGAGCGAGCGATGGTCCGTTTCCGTTCTATCTGTCGGGCCGAGCGAAGCCGAAGCCGAAGCCGAAGCCGAAGCTTCGATCTGGCCGGGCAAATCTTGGGCCACGCGCACGAGCTTTGAAGGCTCGGCTCGCTGTTTGTTTTGATCTCGTGATTTGAAACATCTAGTGTTTCTACTAGCGAACATTGTTCCTAGTAAGGCCAGGAGCCCCTAGTAGCGTCCTTTGCTAATTCCATGGTTCCTCGGACGGGTTCGGGTTGGAAACAGTGAGAGCACTCGTCACCCCCACGCAGCATCACGGGTGGCTGGGTGTCGGATCCTGAGCAGAGAAGGATTTCTGCGGTTTGGTTTAGATGAAGAGGCAGACATGTTGCAGACGTTGGAAGATCTATATAGTATATAATATAAATATATGAATATATCCCTTCCGGTTTTTGGACGAATCGATTCGTCGATGGGTCTCACAGAACGGCATCGACCACCAAGGTCCGGTCGAACGGATCCAAGCGCCGCATCTCCACGCGCTGCTTCTGCGCTGCCGGAAGCATGTTTCTGTGAGGTGCGAGCTGGCGAGCTGGCGGGAAGGGTCAGGCGGGGCATGGAGATGAGATGTGAAGCGGAAAAACCATGCCTATTAACCTATGGCGTGTTTCTATTTTGTTGCCTTTCTCCTGACATTCATTGCCTGACCATAATCCTCCAGACCCTTTGTTCTCAGACGAGGGGATCCGATGATCTGATGAGCGCCGCGGCTTGCAGCAATCTAACGGAAAGTGTGTCATTTTGGGTTCTTTTCCCATAATTAGGTGCTTGATAATTGCTTTTAGAATGGGTGGATTGCTTATTTGTGCGGCATGTGAGTCTTGCTTGGTAGCGTGTTTGCTCAAAGAAACCGTTTGTGAAACTGGGCTTCGACCACCCATTTGATCCACCATGGCCAATCAAGGAGAGGTTGAGATGGACTCACAGAAGCGAATCCGAGAGCTCACCTTGCAGGTCGCTGCCCTTCAGGCCCAGTTGGGCCAGGGCCAGGGGCAGTGGCAGTTGACTGGGCCACCTGTGCAGGTTCAGGAAGTTCGTGAAAGCCAGCCGGTGCGGGTTCAACATGAAGTGACTCTGGGTGCGTCCGCGGACTCAGCCCCTGACCGTGGTGACTGGACGTGCTTCGCTCTCGGATGGTGTTTCTGTATCACGGTGGCTTTCTGCCCTGTGAGCTTTTTCATTTGGTCAACAGCTGCGTGCAACCATTTCTGTCAACAGAAGGAGGTGCAAGACAAGCATCCAGAGAACGGGAAGGTGGCACGTGCATCACTCTTTAGCATGCTAGGGGTTGTAGCTGTATTGTTGCTGCTCGCCTTTGCATCAGCCATTGTACATTCGCTTTAGGATGCTCTCGGTTTGTAGCTTTGGGCCAAGCTGGAAATTGCATGCAGCAGCCAGTGATTTGGAACATTTTGTAATGTATAACCCTTGAAATGAGTACAGATGACCCCAACCCGTCCTGATACTATAACTCATTTCTTTAGTTGCTCCAGCAATGCCAGATTTTGTTTCAATCTTCATCAATCTTCCAATGAGCATTGCTCATGCTCCAGATGCTGTATAGTCTTTTAGTGCTTTTGCGAGTTTTGGCGCTAATTCAATGACCACTTGCAATGACCCTTGGCTTGACATGCTCAGAGTTTGGCCATGTTCAATCGTCAAAGGCCAGCAATCTCCACTTTCGCCCGCCAGAACATGGAAAAAGAACCAAGGAGAACAAAAGCCCACACCCTTCGGCCGCACCGACCACGCCGGTTGCCGAAACGGGGCACCTTTGAAGCGGAGGCTGAATAGAAGATGATTGCATTCATCGAAGCAAGACATGCAGAATGTTTTTTTAAAACATTTTTTACCATTTGATGGATACAATATGATAAATCACAAAAGCCAGCCGATAGGCTAGGATGGAGTTGGGGTGGGCGAACGAAGTGAGTATTAGGGGGTGTGGGGGGGTGGTCGCACAGAGTGCAATTTCGGAGGGCGAGCCCAGAGCCTGGTGGGGGAGAGCGAAACAACGGGCAGAAATGGGATTGAACATGTGTAGTATTTGGGGTGTTGTGATGCAAGTGATGTAATTGACAGCAAAGAGTGCATCAATAGCATCATGAGGGGGCTTAGGAGGCAATGTAAGCCGTCTTCTGCCAGAGGTGGGATTAGATTTCATGTCGATGATAGGAAAGAGTGGACAACGGGCCCGAAAAGTGGCTGGACTGCCTCCAGAAAAAGAATATTTGCCTCCGGTGGCCAGTGAAATAGTGTTTGAGCAGGTGTGAATGGGAGGTGTGTGTCTCTTAAGACACTGTTTTCTTGTGGAAATGATGTGATCTGTGAGGGCAGGAGAGGGAACAGAATGCTGTGGGGAAGGGATTGCAAGAAATGATGTGATCTGTTGAGGGCAGGAGAGGAATGCGGTGGGTTAGCTTTCTAAATCAAATTGGCCAGGCGCAAAAGAACACCCCATATGGGGTGGGAGTTCATGTGGAAGACAGGCATAGCGGAGGAGGACGCGGTAGGAAAACAGGGATTGCAAGAAATCTTGGAGTTGCTGGGTGCCCTTTTTTAACGGTGAAGATGCCTGTCAACCAGACGCTAAAGGGCGCCCCATATGGGGTGGGAGTTCTTGTGGAGAATAGGCATAGTGGGGGAGGATGTGATTGGACAAAAGGTGGGGAGATTATTAGGGAAGCAAGAAGTGCGTTGTAGAGCGGCAAGGGAGATGTGTGCTCCAGAGGCCATTGAAGCGGTCTGGCAGCAGGGGTGGGAGTGTATGTAGTGGAAGACAGGCACAGTGAGGGACTGCAAGAAATCTTTGAGTTGCTTGGGGTGCCCTTTTTCAATGATGAAGACGCCCGTTAACCATATGCAAAAGGGCACCCCATATGGGGTGCGAGTTCATGTGGAGGATAGGCATAGCGGGGGGGGAATTCCTATATCTTCTGCTTTCTACTACCCCATCACAGGCCGCTCTTTGCCCGATATGAAACGCTCACTTGATTTTGGTTCTAACTGACGTCGGGGTGCCCCTTTCTCTCTTCCAAACGCCCCTTCATCAACAAGAACAAAAGCACCCCGCCCCACCCCACCTTTGACTGAAGGCCTATCAACGTTTCCCCTGCGCTCTCGCATTCACCCCCGCTGACTAATTCATATCTCCTGACGGAGGCTGGCTTTCGTGCCCTCCCTTCTCAGGTATAGTATGCATGGTCTTTGTGTTTGAGTAGGCAACAAGGGCTTAGACTGCTGGAGAACTACTTTTGGGGGGCTCTTCTGCGACTTGATGTGTCATCTCGGAATGAAGGGGGTTAACCACGAAGATCTTGAAATCGAAAAAACACCTCGGATCCCACCGGATCTGTCAGAAAAAAACACGCGCTTGACAAATGTGATCACCGAGCTCGATGAGTGTGTAGCAACGCGTCACACGTGGTCTAGGCGCCATGCGATGTGAAGAGAGGTATGTCCACAGATCGAGAGGTTGGTGCACCCTCCAAGCGGCGGTACGCCGTCAATCTTGCATGAATATCATGAATCTGTGTACCATGGTGTAACCCAATTGGGGATCTCCCCAACTGACGATTCCAATAGATAGACAGTACCGAATTCCAGACCTCGGCTCCAGCGGCCTGCGGCCTGCGGCGATCAGCGGCGAATTCCGATCGTGTTTGGTTCCACAGTGGTCAGGTCCGGTCCTCAGCGTGGTTCATAAACAATGAGTTGTTTCATACATCTGTGCGTTTGACATTTGCGTGCTTTTTGTGGTCAGAACGATGAACCATATATAGAATATCACTATTTGCGCTATATATAGTGTTTATGGGTTTGGGGGGAGAAACCGTTTGGATTCAAATCTTGGATTGTTGGAATTGATGCAACAACTTGAATATATTGTGCCCATTGCACTTCAATAAGTTCACATAGCCTGTATCTTCCTGCTGCTAGTCCAGCGGCCTTGCTTGCCCTTTCATTTCAGACGGCAGCTGGACTGACGGGAAGGCATCTCATTCATCGCTCGCATTTACAGCTCCGCAAGAGAGGTAGTTTGAAACACTTTCAAAACCTACCTATAGGTAGTTCTAGCACCGACTTGAACGATCCCAACTTGATAAATGCTGACACCGCCAAACAGATGAGACATTCGAACGATCGCTCGAGCTGTGCTTTTGTGGCAAGTTCCACAACTGCCACACAAGTTGGTTGAAGTGAAGGTCCTCAGTTGTCCGAACTGCTCTACAGACGACAGCCCAGCCCTGGCAACACCCTCTGTCTCATATGATTCCACCAGCTGTGCACATGTCCCGCAACCCTTCTGCAAGCACATTAGAATCGTCCCCGGAACTGCCCTTGTCCCGCACCAAAAACAGACTCACCATCGCTTTGGAGCAGCTTTTGCTTCGCAACGTTTCACGTCTCGAGTCTCTGAGGTGCACGTCTCTCGCGACACGTGGACCCGGAAGTTCCGATCCCCAAAGCGGACGACGCGCCGCGCGGAGCTGCCGCGGAGCTGCCGCGCCGAAAACGAACGCCGCGCCGCCCTGCGGGTTTCTGGCACGGTCATTTTGTTTGTTGGCGCAGTTCGGTCATTTTGTTTGGAGCATGAGCGGCCGCCTAACTATTTTGGGCTCCAGTGTTCATGGACAGTTGGAGAAAACATGTCAAACAGCAAGAGACATGAGAGCATCTTTTGGCAAATGTCAGATGATCGATTCAAGTTGCATTCATCGCAAATTCACAGCATTGTGCCGTGCTGGAAGGGCTCTTGGCCGAAGTGACCCGCCTGCACATTTGTGCATGGCATGGGTTTTTACTGCATGTTTTACTCATTGCATGCGGTTCTTGACAGAGATGTGTCTTTTCTCGCTTTCACCAAGACAGAATGGGTCAACTTGGATGGAACATTGTGCGGGACTCCTCCAGTTGTTCTCAACTGCTTGCGCTTGGGGGGGCGCGATGGGCAGTTGTGAACACACCTGGCAGGACCTGAACTTCTTTTTGGTGATCATCTTCATGATCGAGCAGCTGCCCGGAAATGAACTCTTGCACGACACGTTTCGAAAAGTCGCAGGGATTCCCAGTGGTGGCACCTGCCACAGCTTCATCTGTTGGGGAGGTGGAGCAAGCACTTGGCCATCAGAGAGAAATACTCTTTACTGATCCAACTGCCATCAACCATTGAATGAACCATCACCAACTTTGCAATCCCAGAAGAAAGATCCTTTGTTCTCACTTCCTGAATACGTTCATCATGGTCCATTCATGAAGCCTAAGAAAAGAAAGCACGGAACACCTCGCAACAGGGGATTTGTCCTGTGGTGTGAAAGTTCCAACACACCCACACCCAGCCATTTTTCACGTGTGTCAGGGCAGTGTCCTTCACCCCATTCCAACCATCTAAATCCCTAAACCGCAGTCCTCAAATCCTTCTTCCCTTCCACTGACTCGCATCCGGCATCCGAGATGATCGCCATCATGGTCGCGGTGCTCATGTGGCGCTTATTCGGGGGCCTCTTCTTCGAGTCGTCCCCCGCCGGAGGCGCGGAACCCGCGGTCGACGGTCCCGGGGATCGAAGCAGAAGCGTGCAGGTCCACGGGTGGGTGGCCCCTTGCGGCAGAAGAAGACTGAAGGACAGGAGTCGAAGGAAGGGCGAAGGGGTGGCCGTTTCTCGGAAGAAACAGCGAAAACGGTGTGGATTTCACATCCAGAGGGGTGGCAGTTTTGTTGCCCGTACAGAACGGATTGGTCCGAAGGCCACTGCTTTTCCAGGAGCAGTTGGATTTGTTTGATCCTTCCATGTGTATGTCCTTCTCGGGGTGTGGGGGTAGTGTGGGTGGGGCTGATTTTATGGTGGAAAAGACCTGATCAAAGCTGACAGGAGGAAAGAGTGAAAGCCTGGAATGGGCTGTTTGCGAGATGCAAGGATGGCGAGCTGCCATGGAGGCTGGGGTGCTCCATGGATTTCACCGCGAGCAAGCGTATCTTAGAGATCCTATAGAGGTCCTAGATGCCCCAGCTGAGCAAGGAACCCTCAATAAATAGACTGCCTTCAGTCAAGGCATTTTGTGGCTTTGCTCCAATAAGTTGTTCATGTGTTTTAACTCGTCTCTCAAAATCCAAGGTCTCTGTTGTTGTTGTTGCTTTTAAGCCAGGTTTGCAGGAGGGTCATGAGAGAACCTTTGCCTCACTCCTCTGGGCCGCGCACAGCGCGGCTTCGCATCGCCGCGCGCGATGCCAGCGCTACGTGGAGTCCGGCGGCCAGGACGCCACTTGCGTCGTCGAGTCCCTGCCGGAACCGCTGGCAGATCAGGAGGGACAGATCAGCAGAGACAGGGTTAGTTAGCTAATTCAGGCTTTAAGGCTTATAGTTATAGGGTATTTAGAGATAGACATATAGGGAAGGATTAAACAGAACAGTTTGTGGGCCCTGATCTGTTTGTCGAGATCGTTCTTTTCTTTTTCGCCCACCCAAGTCGTGTAGCGGGGAGGAACCGGCCGGGCCGTTGGTCTCGGACGGGACGTCCTGCGGTGTCGGACGGTCCGGTTTCACACGTTTCGCCGCTTCTGCCGCTCTCTTGATCCGCCTTCCTCTGCGTCGTCGGGCACCGGGTTCCTTCCCCCGGAGGCGCTCTTCGCGGTCTTCGATGGCCATGGCGGATCACAAGTCTCGCACATCGCTTCAAAGGAGTTTCCCAAGGCACCGAGTACCCGTTTTTTGCCTCGGAAGCGACGAAACGCGAAGAAACGCGACCTGTGTCGCCGGTTCGCGAACGGGCCCGGTTTTGGGGTTGGACGGTTGGACGGTTGGATGGTCGAGCGAGTGGCGATGGTTTGAGGCTCCAGTGTCCCAAACCTAGAGGAGGTGCGGAACCTCCAAAAAGGGACTGAGAGGAAGTGAATGTTTGGTTCCGAATGATAGGATTCGGTTGGGCACGAAGTGTCGCAGTGTAGCAGCTTGTGACTGAAGGCTTCCGTGAGCTGCTGATATGGCCACGATGATGGTAAAGCCCACTCTGTGAAGCAATGCTCACAGCATCATCCCAACAGCTGAGAAAGAAGAACCATAAAGAACCTATAAGGTGGCCTCCAACCTAATAGCGATGGCCTCCCCTCACTAGCGATGGCCTCCAACCTACTAGCAATGGCCTCCAGCCTGATTTCTCTTAGAAATGTGTATTTTCTGTCTTGTTCGTTCTCTGTGCAGGTGCTTCAAGTGTGTGCCAACAAGTTACAAGACGGCGACAGCACAGAAGCTGAAAAGGAGGACGGAATCGGCATTCCCCCTTTGCAGTGAATATTCATGAATAGCTTGCTGATTTTTGAGTAAGAACACAAGATTTGATTCGCAAGGAGGGTATTAGTAATAGACATAGCTTGACGAAGCTCAACCAACTCATTATCACACCAGTACTTTTCTTCCACACCTGTCCCTGGCAGTCTTTCAAATCTTGCAATAAAGGCTTTTGATTGCAAAGTGCCTCCTCCTCTGGCTTCCACTCCAGTTTCGAGAGTTTCATTTTCCAAACCTATCGTTCTATTGGAATGCACGTCATCTATAGATCCTCTTTGGATCCGACAAAACAACACTGCAGCACTGCTGACGTGCGGAGAACACCCCGGATCCACCGAGGGCGCGACCTCGCGCGCGACTGCTGCGCTGGCCGCTCAGGAGCCCAACACCGAGCTTTTGCCAGGAGAACTCTCGCTGGAGAGCCCCAGAAAAAGTCGCCGGACTCCGCGCGCTCTAAGTTAGAGCGGTCGAGGGGAGATGGAGCGAGAGAGCAGTAGCCGCTGGGTACTTGGGAGGTGAACCGAGGGCAAGACAAACAGTTATCTGTTTACACGCGGGGAACGACGGGCGCCGACGACGGGGGGTCACATGCGGTCTCAACATGAAATGGTGAAACGAACTCCCTGCAAACACGTTGCACGCGACTCTGGTCCTTTGCGCCCAGGCCATGCACCCCTGGCAGCTCTAGCAGTTCCAAACCCAAAGCAGAGGAGAGAAAGTCCGTCTCCCGCATCCCCGAGAATGCCGCCTGGCCTCTCTTGGCCTCGCCTGGCCCCTTCCTCATTTGGTGGCTTTGGTGTTCGGAGAGATTGGATCTTGAAGTGTGTTGGTGTTGAAGAGCCAGAAAATTTCTGCACGTCCTTCTTCCTCGGATTTTCGACTTGCGCGGGCCATGCGGAGGTCAATGAGGCTTCCTTCCCCTCGCGCCCCTGCATATCGGTGGGTCGTTCGTCCATTTCTTCCACGCAGGATGGAAAGGAAGATGACAAGCTGGACCCCAAGACGCCGGCACTTGTGCAGCTGGTGTTCTTGAGAAAGTGGGTGCCTTTTACTCCAAGAGATCACAACAGCGTGTCCATATCTGGCTCGATGAATCTATTATATTGCTTGGTTTCGGCCCCCTTCCAGGCCATTCCAGGCATTTTGTGACGCAACTCTTGTTCAGTGATTTAATCACGCCACCACGCTCGACTGGCTTTCGACTGGACGACCTCACCGACCGACCAAGGTCTACCAACGGTGTTGAGGCGCCTGCGCCGAGTCTCAGCCGAGTCAGCCGAGTCTCCGGTGACGGACGATGGAACATGGCCCGACCGGATGACCGGATGACCGCGTTCAATCCAAAGAGCAAACAGGTGGTGAAGTCCACTGGAATATGTCAGGGAGTGTGTACCAGGAGATCTTTAGGGGTGCCAATTTGGCGGTAAGGTTGTCTACGAACCACCCCGAACAGGGTCCCAAAAACATCGTTGGGGTCTCCTGGTCCGTCGCCGCACGAGAGAGGCCGACATTGCGTTGAAAGCCGCGGGTGGCCTTTGCGGCAAGGCCGAACGAGCGGAGCCACCAGTGATCACCAGTGACATCGAAGCGGGGCAGTGACCAAAAGGTGACTCGAGGGCTGTAATTACCGGTGGGAACCATTTGGTTTGGAATCAAGACGACCTTGATGTCAGTGATATCAGTCGACGAAGCGGCACACATGGATTTTCGCGAAGAGCTTGAGTCAAGACGGCAGAGCCCAGACGCCAGGCTTTGTCCATGAGCATGATTGCAATGGATGCCTTCTTACGGCAGGCAAGGATGGGACCCAAGCCAGGCTTGACATAACAAATGATGGGTATGCAGCTCTGCTGGGGATGTGCATGTCGTTTCTATGGGGGCTTGACTCACAACCATGCAGAGCAAAAAGCAGACAGGACTTCACAACGCTTCTTTTCATCTTCACAAACCAGTGAACAGTCTTCGATGGGACTGTTTCGACTACTTGAATTGATTGGAGCTCTTTTTTTGCTTGGCCATATCGATCGCGCCAGTTGGGGAACAGTGTCAATTCCAAACGGAATGGCCTTCCTTTGTCAAGTGTGGGGCTCAGCTGGCCAGATTCAAGCGTATCAAGAAAATTGCCGTCTTGAAGCAATTAGGCACCTCCAGCCAGGCAGACCGGTGGTTATAGGGAGAAAGAATGAAAAAGACAATGAAGGACACTCTTTTTTGATACCCCTAAGCTGGTGCAAGTCATTTTTGTTCACTGGGAGCTCTTCAATGAACGAGCTGCTTTTTGGCCTTACTATGTTGACCCCCAACATCCATCTTTTCCCTGCGATCCAACTCCGAACCCTCCGAACCTCCGTGGTGGAACAGCGGAACGACGCCCAAGGTCCTTTGGGAATGATGGCGAGACACCTCGAGGCCAAGCCGAGCCGTCGCACACCTCGACACGGGTGGCGGGGTGACGCCTGGACAGGGGTCCCTGTCTGGCGATTTGCGGGATGTAGCCGTTCTGGCTCCAAAAACAAACCATGTGGCATGAGTCCAGATTGCAAATATTACACAATTTATACGTAGTTAATAGCAACCAATTTCATTCTTCATGAGTTCGTTTCATCAAAGTGTTGCTTTTCAATTGTCCTTGGCCAAGTGACAAGTGATGCAAAACAACACAGCGCAGAATTGTTTTGGTTCATTGGATGCAACAGCGACGGCGGTCGATGGCCATGAACTTGCTTGCTTAGCTCTGACGAAGATGGCACGCCAGTTCATCTCCTCAGAGATGTTGCGTCAACAAAAAGTGAACGTATTTTGGAGTCAATCAGACTAGACAGGCTACAAAGATCTCCAGTTGGATCCCTGTTGAAAAGGGAGATCAACAGATTCCTCACGCCAAAGATTTCAACATGTTTTGAGACTATTTTTAATAAACTTTTCAGTCTGAGTGTATCTGAGTGTCATTTACCGTGAGAGATGTAAACATGTTAACGTTGGACGTCTTCCCTCCACGGCCTCAGCGGCCCTCAGGCTTGCTTTCTCTTCTCTCGCGCGTGGCATCGTGGCATCTCCCCTCGGTCGCTTCCTGCACGTCCCCGTCAGAGCCTCAGAGCCGAGGCTCCGCGCGCCGCGTCGACCAGCGCCTTGGAGCTTTGCGTCGAGCGCGTCGACCGCTGAGGCGATGAGATTAGGGCCAAAGAAAGTGTCGCGGCAGCAGATCGGAAAGAACGAAATGGCTGTGGGTTCAACCTGGAGACTCAAAGGAGCAGCATGTAGCTGTTGCGAAAGACAAGACAAGACCTTCCAGGTAGGTCAAGCAAGTTTATTATGGTTTTGACATGTTTTGACCCACTGCCAAATGGTTTTCCAACATGTTTCAATGGAGTTCATGACAAGAATCTATCTTTTGGTGGTTATCAATAGGCCGGTTATCAATAAAGTCTTGTGGTTTGCGGGGAAGGGGTTTCTTTCGTGTCTTTGCCATGGGCCGGCTGAAATTTGGACTGCACAAGTCTGCAGCAAGGCTGCATACAGATGAACCGGTTGTCCACTTTTTGATATCTCCGACCGTCTATCTACGGGAAAAGGAAGACGTCTATCTATTCATGCGACGAAGCTTATTTCAGACACGGCCGACTGGGGTCTTTGTAAAGACGTATTTCGCTGGGGTCTTTCGTTCTGATTTCGCTCCGACTGCAGATGGTTTGGTCCAAGCTGACCCTTCTAAACCGGTGAAAGTCACTGGTAAAAGGGCCGTTGGAATCCTCGGCAAGGTTTTCATCATTGGACTCTTATACTGATACTCATATCACATATCCCTCCCAACAGTCACAGTCTGTCAGTTGAAAAAGAGAACAACCTAAAAAAAATAAACAGACATGGTGAAAAGATCATAACAGGTCCAACGTCTAACATCTATTGACCTGCGGAACCAATTTCACGTATCTCCAAGTTATCTTCACCTATCTTGTCTTCATCGTTCTTTTTCCTTCGGCTCTTGGTGCCCAGGCCGCGAAGGCTGCGAAGGGCGCGCCCAAGGGCGCAGCAGAGTCCGCGGTGCCCAGTGGACCAGCTGGAGCTGGCCAGGCCGAAACAGCCAGAGCCACCGTGAGATGGGGAGATGGTGCACTAGGAGGGCATGTGGAGAAAGCATTTGTCATGTGTCTTTCATGAGGTATTATTGCATGTAGGGTGATGAAGTTGACTATAGGAGTTCTGGGTTTCGAATGGGTTTCGAGTCGAGTCTGCATGTCCTTGTGACCAGCAGTGGTTGCAGTCACAGTCACAGCCAGTCTTTGGACTTCCGCGCGGAACCGGAGGGCCCATGGATAAGTGGATGAGGATGTTATTTGTTGCATTTCTGCCGAAGTAATACAACACTATATACAATGACCACGTCATTGTTCTTCTTGTTTTGTTGATGTTCGGTTTTGACCAGTTTTACCAGTCATTGGAGTCGCAGGTCTTCAATATCTTCGCGGAAAGGCCGGATGAAGAGATCAAGCCAGATAGCTGGTCACTGGTCCTTCAAGGATGTTTATTGGTCCAGGCAATGGGGAAGGACGACCAGATGCCTGTGATGAGACCAGGGGGGTGTACTTGGCCTAACCAGATTAACAAGACTCCCATTCGCTTCGCTTAAGATGGCGGGCCTCTGGCGATGCTTCGTGTGGCGGGCGGGAGACTCACAGAACTCGCCAAAGTCGTCCGCCCAAGGTATCCGAATTGGCTTTGGAAATTGGAGACGCCTCCCAAGCACTATGGCGACTCTTGGCACTGGAAGCAGGCTGAAATGGACTTGGAATCAAGGCTTTGGCCGTTGGCTGAGGACCTCACTCTCATGTTCGTCCATGGGGTCAATATTGAAGAGGCGCCGTCGTGTTCGTCACCTTCAGTCCCACCGGTCGTGACGCGGTCGCCAGGCGACGCTGAGTGATTACCAGCGCTTCCTGCGGCAGCACCGCAAGATGATTATCAAGATCAACAACTTGCGCTTGAAGCGAAGCAAGAAGAGGCCGGTTTGCTTGGGTTTTTGATCCACCCCCAAACGACTTGGTCTGGACATTTGGATGTTGGGTTCCATTTGGGGAGGCTTCTTGACGTCCAAAGGAGATTGGGGTTCCTGATTCGTCAAGCAGGCTGTTCGCCTGATATGTGGGCATTTCTTCTAAAACCGGGTCCGGTTTTCACTTGACTTGGTCATTGATTCATATATTGATTCCCTCAAGACTGATGAATCGTCCCATATTTCGACTTGTCATGCCGTGATTGATTCCCAACACGTCATCCCATATTCCCACATTCCCTCACTTGTGTCCCATATTCTCATTTTCGACGTGTCTCGATTCCTAACACGTCTTCGAGACGTTTGAGACGTCGACTCCAAACCTGGAGAGGCCTGGTCTAAAGATCAGCTGAAGCCGAAGGGGCCGCGGCCTGCGTGGCCGCTGGAGCCGCTGGAGCCGTGCGTTTCACAGAGGGCGAAACGCGGCTTTCGCCATCGGCAGCCACGTCTTGGTGTGGAAGAAAGAAGTGAGTGCAAGTTGGGGAGTCAAGATTTATTGACTCTTTTATATTTCAACCCCATATAAGATAAGGTTCTATACTAGCTATATACAATCTATGTCTGGAGTGTTTCCGATTGGCGACGGGTGCATTTTGTTTGCAAGTCCTGCCACTTCCGGCGCTGTCTGGAGTGTTTATTCATCAAGAGTCTACATTATGGTTCCTTTTTGAGCATTCTGATTTCTGAGAGATGCCGGCCAACACATGCGGCGGCTCACTCACACGTCCGGCACGTCACAGGCGAACAGCCAAAGGAACGCCTTCAATCTCATCGGTGGGGTGACCCAGTTCTCCACGCGTTTTTGCGGTGCAGCCTGTTTGCCGCAGGAACCGAGAGCGGCGAGTTGGACGACGTTATTTGGAAGCACGTACTACTAATTACCTGGTATAGTTATAACCATATAGCCGAATATAGCTATCATATAGCTGCATTTGGCGAATCATAGCTGCATCACATCGTTGTGTTTACAGCCTTTCCAAGAACTGAACCTTCTTTGAATCTTCTAATATCTTCTAATGAACATCAGAGGGGGTTGATTCACGTCACAAAATCCGGGCACGGCCACCCGTCACGCGCCCGAACTCACGGTGCGCGTGTCGCCAGCGGTCAGGCAGCACGGCCATCGTCGCTTTGGTCGATACAGGCTCCAGGGGAGTGAAGAGGAGAGGCGTGGGTGGACCTTCCGGGTGATGGCTCAACAGTGATGTGTTTTTGACTGTATAACATGTATGTATACAGTTACAGAAGAGTACTGGCTATATTAGACCGGCTCATGAAGTGCGAACAAAAGTGAGATATAGATACCCCAGGCTTCCAACAGATTCAATGGTCTGACTACCGAACAACCATTCTGTTTGCGAACGATCACAACCACAACAACAACAACTACTACTGCTGCTGCTACTACAACTACAACTACAACTACAGGTCACTTTTAAAGGTCTTGGAAGGCTAGTGGATATATGTGACATGTGGTTTCCTTTTGGTTGGACTCTTGTGCACCTTCACGCGGTTAAAGACCTCTGAAAGCTCGCAAAGAAACGACTCTTGCACCTGGTCAAGGCCTCAAGCGAAGCGTGACCGTTGCGAACTGCGGAGATTCCAGAGCTGTTCTTTGTCGAAATGGCAAGGCAACGAATGCGACGGCGGAAACGAATCACGCCACTTCTGTGATTCTCACGAGAAAGCGTGTAGTTGTGAAAGAGTCCTGCTTTCGATGACTTTCTCTACGTCTCTCCTTTCTTGAACAAACAGTTAATGCAGTCAGTACCTTCAATACACTATCATGTGCAGCGAGTGCCTTGACAATGCTGACAATTCTGGTATGACGATTTGTTGCTTCAACCTTTCTATGGAGGATTTCCGCAACAAACTTTCCTTCTACCTGACCTGATAATTGATTTTGCACCACAAACCACCAGCAGCAGGCGATCGAGCTCTCTGAGGACTGACTTGATGCTGTGAACGTCACGTCTCCGGTTTGACCCCGAACCCAGTGCTGTGAACATCACGTGGGATTGGTGTTCACGAAATGCACAGCTAAGGTGGATAAAGGATAAAGGGTGATGAAGGCCTTAAGAAGGTCAAATGGTGAAATGTTGGCGAAATGAGCGAATTGAGATAGGAATCTCGACATTTCCCACTAGCTGGAGCTTGTGCTTCGCATTGCTTCGCATGAATCCACAACGAAAAAAGCCTTGAACTCGAGCGCAGGATCACAAACCAGAGCTCGCCAGCGAGGAACAGCGCATCAGGCCGCACGGTGTGCTTTTCGCTTCTGGCGTTGGCATGCGTTGGCTTCGTGCGTTGGCTTAGGACGAAAAGGGACGGCAACACCGTTGGAGTGTTTGTTGAACGTGTCCCCACCTTTTTGCGTTTTCCAACATCCTGGGGCACTTCACGGCAGGTACCGAACCATGGACAATCCAAGAGTCCATGGAGCAAGCACCGTTCGATCCAAAAAAACTCTGGACCAGCGCCTTCCCGCTTACTTCGGGCTCCTCCTATGATCATCTCCTCCATTTTCGTCACCGGAACGTCACCGGAACGTGCACACCCTGTGTGCGTGGGTCCATTTGATCGGACCATGACCCCCAAGGCTGGCGGGCGGCTCGGTGAAGTTGATCGGCCCCTGCCATCGCATCGATGGTTGGGGTCTCAACTTGTCCAGAGCCCTGGGCGACTTTCACTACAAGGCGGTCACGACGCTGTGTTTGGGGGAACGGACGGTTTTCCAGGGGGGTCTTGCCATGCTTCGACGCGTGCGAGCAAAGACGAATTGGCTTATAGAATGACATTAGATGACCTCGACACTCAACGTAGATGGACAAAAATCTATGATGACCATCTATGACATATGACCCCTGGTAGATGCTCCATACATGCAAGTCTTCGGGTGGTATGATGTTCAAGACACTGCGACGTGCGACTCGAATTCTGGCTCCATTCTTTCAGCTTTTGCTCGTTGCCAGGCACGTGGAGACTTGAGTGCAGAGGAGCAGAAGGTCATTGCCGTGCCGGAAGAATCTTGGAGCAGAGATGGTTATGGCGGATCATTCCATGGGAGCCGGCAACTCTTTTTTTTCAGCTTCTCAATAATTGGTGAATGGTGAAGACATGGAGCCGCGTGACCTAAATCTTATCTTAAGCCACCTTTCATGGTGATCCGGTGTTTTAAGTGTAGTTCTTCACCAGGAGTCACACAGGCTGGGGTGGTTGTTCGTCCCATACAGTGAGTGGATGTGACAGGGGCACCCCGACTTCCTCCAGTCGTTCGGCACCCCGTCAGACGTGACTCCTGGCCTTTCTGCTGTTGGTCCCACCGCCCTGCACCGCCCAGATCCGGACGGTGCAGCTACATGACGATGACGAGTTCCTCGTGAGGGTCCTCAGCAGATCTCAGCAGACTCAGGGAGTAGAGCTATAGAGTCATAATATAGAGGAATAGATCCGAGTAAATCGGATATTACAGTTCAGAGTTCAGAGGTACCACTAAAAACCTTTGCTGATTTAACATGCCTATAGTTACTAGTCCTGTTCATCCTGCTGTTTCCTGTTTCTTTTGAATCGTCACTTCCAATGATTTGCCCGGTGATTCATGCCCGGTGTGGACAAAAACCTCGCCAGACGGCCCGCCTTGCGGAGGTTTTGGCCTGCGATGGCTGCTTTGAACTTCACACCTCGCAGGCGAAGACGAACGCGAACGCGCTGACACTGCACCGCAAGACACGATGGAGGGGAATTTTTGGGCGGATATGTTGGGCGAACTTGGACGATCTTGATCTTTGTTTTACAAGATGGCACCTAACTGTCGTATCAGTGATATCAGTCGATCTTGTTTTAAGGAATTGTTTTAATTTTCACCATATAGCTGCCACGTCGTGATCTCAGACGTCTCGAGCACATCGACGTTGTTCTTGTTTCTCCACGTCCGTAGATTGGAGGCTCCCAACGCATGACACGTCGCCGTGGCGTTCCGCTTCCGTCGACTTCCACTTCCGCTCCGACGAAGTTCACCGACCAACCGACCGGGTCCGGTAGAAGTCCTCCGCAGAATGTGGTGGACATTGTGAGCGTGGCCTTGAGAGCCGGTTTCGATGTGAAGCAGGTGGGTGCGGTGGAAAGGTCCCGGACCGCTGGGACGGCTGCGCAGCGATCGAGATGCTAGATCCGAGGAGCACAGCTAGGACGGAGGAGTTTCCACTTCTAAGACGATATAAATCATATGCCGTTTTGAATATTATGAACCAAAAATAGATGAAAGCGTTGCTTAGTGTAACCACGAGGCTGTTTTGACAGGTGTTGACCGATTTGTGCGATCTTCGGAATGATTTCATGGCCTTCAACCAGCCTGAGTGTCGACATGTTATTTTCGCGATCTCCAGGCGGCCGAACAGCTGGTCGACCAGAGCTGTAGCCCCAACCTGGTGAAGACCCGAGGGAAAGGCTCGAGCACGGTGGAGGTGGCACGGTGTCGGAGCACGGTGCCGGAGCACCGGGGATGTGGCACTTTCTGGTGGTTCCAACATACTGCGACCGGGGATGGTGAACCAACAATAGACATGGATGACATGGGGTGAGATACATAACATGTTCGCTTGAAGTGAGCGACCCTTTTGGCACATGTTGGCACTGGATGTTTTCTCTCCAAGTCACAGGTGGTTTTATTCGTTCCGAGCCGCTGAAGTGTTCATATCATACCCGAAAACGATGCTGATGTCATGATGTCTGTTGGAGAAAGAAACAGCACGCTCGCAAGGTGGAGACAATTGCAGTGCAATCATCATCAAATTTCGCTGAGAACCTGTGATATATCCATCAACTCTTAGTTTCGCCGCAATCGAATGGCCAGTTGAACGTTTGAATGCAACGTTGAAGTTAGTTACGGCTCACGGCTGGTCATTCGAGCCAGATTCGGCTGCAGCATCGTTGCGAGATTGGCCTAAAGAAGGCCCAGTTAGGCAACTCAACAAATGCGACTTAGAAGTCTGTTCCGCTCAAACTGAGCAGCTGGCAAGTCATGTGGATGTTCGGACTTGTGGATGTACAGCGGCCTTGAGTCGCATCGATTCTTCTTGTTCGCACTGTTGGGGATTTTCCTTCATCCGCAGGGAATCGTACTCAGCAGTTGATGCCACATTCACGTGACCTGTCAGCCACTTTAGGCGAGAATCCCACCTGCTTGTCCGTCAAGGGGAACATCGAAGAAAAAGGCGGCCCAGGGCCGCATGTGCAGCGGATGGGATGACATCGCATGTGCAGCTGTTGGATTATATCAAGACATGTGCTGTTTGATTGTGCTCTCCCCTTTTTTATTAATCAAAGGATACAGACCGATGTCTTTTTCACGCGTGACATCATGTCTCCCATGTTTCGATGTGGATGTGGTGCGAACGGCAACATCTCCGGCTCCAGTGGGGTGGTCGATGTCCGCCATGGGCCGAGCCACGCGCGTGGCGCTGGGTCTTCTCCAAGTGGCCGCCCTGAGCAGGCCGCTTCATTCGGTTTGCCACCGGATGGACGGGGCAAAGTGTGCATGTTTTTTTTTTGCAGTTTATAGAGTGGGTGAGCACCTCTTGCTGAATTCAAAGGAAGCATGTTTTTTTTTAGATGCGACACATCACAAAGTCGGGGTCGGACATCTCCATCCTTCATCAACTCCGACTGTGTGCAGACTTCTTCATGAACTACATACTGACTGTCGGTGAACCAACTCCACCGGGTCCGAGGTGTGTCTTTGGCGCTGACACGTTGGCCTGTGAGGCCACTGGGTCAGAGGCGCGGGCCTTTCGGGTGCATGGGAGGGGCGTGAAGGGCGGTAGGGGGACGTGTTGGAGGCCATCGCTCTAAACGAGCGCTTTCAGGCTTGAACCATCTGAGAGTGTGCGAGAATAGGTCTGGGAGTTTGGGAGTCGTCTTCTTTTTTGAATCAGAACGGTGGATCCACCTGATTGAAGAGGCTGTGTCTTCAGTCCACCTTCCCGTAGTATACCTGCAGTACTGAGAACGGCCGACTGCATGAGGATTGGCCTGCGGTTCACCGACAGCTCCTACGCCTGTTGGATGGACAGGCCCGGGAAATCCTGAAAGGAGTGACTTTAGTCAGTCACTCCCACCTGGGATTTCAAGTTTCTATCATGTTTTGCTTTCATGTTAAATCATATGATTTGCAGTATACTGTACATTGTACCCCCTCATGCCTCATGGATTTGCCATTCACTCCCCTTTCATACAGCAGATTAAATGCGCAGCATCAATCACTCCCCCATTCACGACCGAAGACCATTATATTACGTATAGGGAGAAATGGTCAATCGATACCCCGTCCCACCGCGGCTTCTCGGGTGCGAGGGATTGTTGCGATGACTGGCCCCGGTCCTTCGGTCCTTCGGTCCGTCCGGGTGTCCGGTCACAAGACCGAAGAGCCACGGTCTCGGGCAGCGACGGCAGGTGGGAGCCAACGTGCTGGGGGCCG
The DNA here is from genome assembly GCA_963970005.1 of Durusdinium trenchii. Taxonomy (NCBI): domain Eukaryota; class Dinophyceae; order Suessiales; family Symbiodiniaceae; genus Durusdinium; species Durusdinium trenchii. The sequence continues at coordinate 254,578 of CAXAMN010002180.1, forward strand.
AACTGGATCGAGTCTCGGAGTCTTTGAGGCCGAGAGGTTTGGGGGTCTTCGGATCGGAGTTGGATTGGAAATACGCGCGCGCGCGTGGGGAACAACGACTGGCAGGGCGGCCCAAAAGGAGAGCGACCAGAACAACCAGAGCAACGAGCACTTGGATTGCCTTCCTGGGCGCATTTCGTTGGATCTCCTCCTGCTGCTTACACATCCAGGTGGGGCCTATGGTTATACATCCAGAAGGGTTCGATGTTGCCTACAGCCCAGGACCATTTGATGGAATTTGGAATGAGTCCTGACGGCATTTAGACTCCATGTGGCTTTCTGTCCATGTTCTTTCTGTCCGTTCGCAACGCAAGAATATCTCGTGAGGTGAGGTGTTTCAAGTCTCCATCAGTGGAGCGGATTTGCTTCTGCTCCTTCGTTTCTTTGGCCTGACGCCCAGGAGGAAGGCCTGTTAGATCTCAATTGGCGTCGTTTCCCTTGGCCCACGGTGGTGCGCAGTGGTTGGCCGGTGTTCCGGTTGTTGCGGCTGCTCCAAAAGCGAGCGCAGGCAGGCTTTTGTGTCTTGTGTTTCGGTGTTCTTTGGGTTTCGGTGCCGGAACACTCTGAACATCGAATACCAAAAGGCACAAGCGGAGGCAGCGGCAGTCCCGGGCTGCGAGGCTTGATGAACGCAAGAAAAGAAACAGAAGAAGACACCGGGTCACCTTGTGTGTGTTTTTTAAAGCCTTTTGCTGAATCTATTTTGCACGTTTTGGTCCTGTCCGAAGGATACCGAGGATTCCTTTGAAGCGACTCTCTTGAAGCATGTACGTCACCAGAAGGTCCACGAGGACAGCTTGCCAGCCATGAGTCATGATGAGTCAAGCTTCCGTCATCCACCGGCACTGACATTCTCCCATGTTATCTTTCTTTGTTTATTCCTTAGTAGTAAGGCCAGGAGCCCCTAGTACCGTCCTTGCTCCTAGTTAGCGATGCCAGGAGCCCCGTTCGTAGCTTCTTGTTCCTACTAGCAAGACCAGGAGCCCCTAGTAGTCCTTGCTCCTAGTTAGCGATGGGAGCCCTATATAGGGCCTTATTGGTGTGTTTTTTGTTGCTTCTCCCTTCTTTAGCCAAGGCGATCTTGGGCGCCAGCGTGGGTTTTTTGCTGAATCCATCGGACAGCGGGGACCTCACAGATCCGAGTGGAGATCCGGAAAGAGGTCACCGTTCGGAACGGCTCCGACTTGTGACTTGTGCGGAGCATGTGGAGTTCTGTGGACTTGTGTGATGAGTCATGACTCACTCTATAGTCAGTCATCCCAGGATGTCCCCTTTCCACAGCAGCTGCATACTTAGCCAGCGCTTGGGTTGCTCGTTTGCAGTGGAGAAAACCGGCGTGTTGACCTAACAATTCCTGACCTAACTAGCACATGAAAGCGCTGGGTCTCAAGTTTGAGCCAGCCTGAGGTTATCCCCCTCTCGTTGACAGGGCAACAATGGCCAGATTGATGTTTACTTTCAATATATGCACGTTTGTTTCAAAATCCTCTGGTGTATCCCAGCTCAGATCCGAAAAAAAAAAAAAAAAAAAACATTGAACACCAACGGGACAACCGGTCGAGATCAACGGGTCAACCGGTCGTCGGGCTTCAGTCGTCTTCGCCGTCCGTACGGGACCGTCAGGTTCGATTTCCCGTCTACGACGAGGAGACGGAGGAACTGCGTGGAGCGCGGGCCCACTGCGGCGCGTTCCGACGGCGTGGCGGCGGTCGCTTCGGTGAAGCGGCGAGCTTCGCGAAACGCTTTTTGCTTTTCGCTTCGGAACGGTCGTTCTTGAATACAGTGTAGTCTGAGTGACTGATCAGGAGTGCAGAACTGTTAACAATATAGCTTAAGTTAAGTGTTAAAGTTAAAGGAGTTCAAACTGACCTTCTCTTGGACTTTCTTGCATGTCCACGCGCCACCCGATGCGACCGGTGCCCGGAAGCGTCTTCTTTCCAGCGGTCGGTGGGAAGGGAACAGTCGAAGTCACAGCCTGAGCCGTTGGACAGGACATACTTGGTCTAGCAGAAGAAAGTGTACGAAACCTGAGCCCAAATCCCAGTTTGGCAAGTCCGGCACAAAACTGCGCGGGTTGGGTGTTTTTGCAATTAATCTATCGAAGTATCTATCGAATTTGAAATTAAAAAAAAGGCGATGCTTGTCTGGCCTGACTTTGTTCTTATACAACAAAACTTAAAATTGGTGTTTTGATTTCTACACTTCTGACTTCTGCACACTGCACATTGCTACTTCATGCTACTTCTGCCAAATATGCTCAGCTTTGTGGAGCGCTTTGTCTCAGGTTTGGCCAGCATCCTGGTAACAGACCATGGATTGCTGGCTATGCTGGACGACGTGGCAGGCTCCTACCAGGCCAGAAAAACGGCGCGGGAATTGGGTGGTCAATAGACACTCCGAAGGGGGAGGTGGCCCTGGTATGTTGGTGACTCTGAACTAATGACTTGATGCTTGGGACTAGTAAGTGGTTGTCATTTTTCTCCAACTTCATCCAACTTTTCCCGCATGGACATTGAGGCTTTCTTGATCGATTCTGGGGCCTTGTACGTCGCGCTCAGCTCAGAAACGTTCGAGCGTTCCGGTCTTCAACTTGTTGCTCTTCGGGGGTGAGTCGTCGTGGGAGATCACGTGATCCCGAGGACATGAGGCAGCAGGAGGAGATGATGGTCAGACGACATGTCAATTTGTTTGGCGTGGCGGAGAAGAAACACACATACACACTGTGTGTGTTTGGCAGGACGAGAATGTGGTTGACTACACCCGCCACATGATGAGTGCAGCAAGCCGGGCCCACGAGGCTGGCATCCGAAATGTACTGCTGAGGCGAAAGCCACTGCTTTTCCCGGCTTTTGCCGATGTTCCGTCAATCTCCCAAAGGCTAATCTCTAGGGATCCAGTCGTACCTTCTCAGAAGGTCCTTGGACTCTTCTGAGAAGGTACTTGGATCTGTAGGGAATATAGCCTACAACCACCAAATGTATTGTTTGGCCGATGAAGAATGCAGGATGAGAAGCAGTGTGAGCTCCAGGCTCAAACGCCGTTGGTGGCTCAGAAGCGGGTCTTAGAACTGTTCGACCCTGATTTGATGACAATGATGTTGGTGATGATGATGATGATGGTGATGATCATGATCATGATCATGAACATGATGATGATCATCATCATCATGATTGATTGATATTGATATTGATATTGATATTGATATTGATATTGATATTGATTGATTGATTACTAAATGGTTTAATGAGTTTAGTTACTAACCTAGACACTCCATGTATGGAACATATCATTTCATCTGCATCCACACCTTTCCAGTATATCTTCTATGTTTGGGGTTTGGTCCATCAAGGCTCAATGGCGTTTCCCCCCCCGTGGTGGCCGACCTCATCCACCCGAGACACCCTCCCGAGGCTGGGCCGCTGCAACGGCTTCGCGGCGCTGGGGAGCGCCTTGTCGCCTTGGAGGTCTCGCGGAGTGGCACAGGAGGACACGGTCCGAGCACTTCAGGCCACCGAGAAGGAGAGGGGACGGGAGACGGCGGGCACGTATACACTCTACGACTCTCCGGTTGGTATCACAGGAGGTTTTTGACGACGTGAGGATACATGGTGCCTGTGAAGAGGTTTTTGGTATACGGAGGCCACAACATGGGGGTTCCGACCGTCAGTGCGTGCAGGATGGCTCCCCACAGGCTTTGCTCTTCCGCTTGGTTGAGCATGATGCGACCAGTGCAGAGCTCCGACTTCTGACAACGGATGAGGCAGGCAGTGTCGGTGGACCGGTCAGAGGCCAGGTAGCTAGCAGGGCGGATCAGATCGTATGGGTTTTTTTCCGGTTCACCCGTGGACGCGGCCGGCTTCTAGGGCCGCAGCCGAAAGGTGATGAGAGACTTTGAGCCGCTCGTGGAGTGCCTGGCGCAGATCTTGGTTCCTATCCTGGCAGCTATGCTTGACATGCCCAGGACAGTCAGCTGATTTCAAGCACAGAAGATCTCACACTTGGAACAACATATAGGCTTTGATACCCCACGGCGTCTTCCGCCCAGATGGTCCTCCCAAGGCGTCTCCTCGTCCAAAAACAGATCTCGGCCTTCCGCAGGCTCGAGTTTGTGGTTGCCCTGGAAGAGATGAAGAAGCCTCAGGCGCCTCTCCTTGCAGGTCGCCGCCAGGAGAGGTCGGCATGGGGCGGCATGGGGCGGGGGGTCACGACTGCCAGTGCCCCCCAGTGGGAGGTTATGTTATGTTATGTTGTGTTTTTTTTTCCCCAGGGCTAAACTGTTAAATAGAGATGCTGTACCAATGTCGTTCAAGTTGTCACTGATGCACTGAAGCGACATATAAAATCAGATGTGACGAAAATGGATGAGATGTGTCAGGCGAAGTGCATGGAAATTCTGTTCCCCGAGTCAGAGTCAGAACCCTCCTAGAAAACTCTTTCAACAGTCTATGGACCGAAGACCTTGAAACTTCAGCCTCGCAGTCCTTTCTCCAACAGACTGCGAGGCTGCACACAACATGACATGTTGGATTCGGCTCCAACTTCAAGCAACTTCAGAGAAATGGAATCAACGGCCTTGTGCTGAGTGAGGTGGTTTCTCTCCTCCACACATCCACATACGACCGAGAGCGCCCAACCGCCCACTCACTTGAATCCCTTTCGATCTGCCTGGGCAGTTTGCCCGACGAACGGAAGGATGTACCACCGCCACTCTTTTGCTTTTGTCAAGGCACAGGACAGAAGATGCCAGAAATTTGCAATTTTGTGCGCACCTGAAAAGAAGCGTGATGTTCTGGTGCTGAAGGTCAGAAGAGAGGTGCCTTCAAAGGAATTCCACTGCCGGCACTTTGTCCTGAATTCCGCCCAACATGCACCCACAAGGCCTTTTCTTTTCTGTGTTTTCGGCAATTGGAAGGGTTTTTCTAGCTGTCAGCGTAGCCTGTTGGCTGAGCTTGAGCGTTTGAAAACGCTCGCTCCCAGGAAGAGGCCATGTCAGAAGAGGCCAGGCAAAGCTGTTTGAGGGGCTGAAGCTGAAGGTTGATGGCATGCCGTTGAACAGGTGTTGTTGGTTCGTATTCGTTGCGCGTTGAACGCAGAGGAGCAGCTTTGCTACATCTTCCGACTGTGCCTCGTTGGCCATGAGACCGACTGAGCCGGTGTTCTGGTTCCGTTCACCGACGTATCTTTTTGTCGCGTGGATACTTCAGGGGTCTTGGGACACCTTGAGTCACCTCTAAGAGGCAAATTACTTAATGCGGCAATATACAGACACCTCTTAGAAGGTCCTGGTTCAGGTTTGCTTGAAGCTCAGGTTGGGATTCATGTCACAATTAAGGTCACGAATTCAGATTTACCGGGGAGAAGAGACCAGAAAAGAAGGGGCTGTGCCCGGTCCGCCTACGGCCGGCAAATGTTTGGAACATCCATCCATCCTCTTGAATCTACGAAGAGTACACCAGTCCTGATGAAAACCCATGGAATCATTACGGAATACCACCAAAAAACCTGCTATATAACTTTCAGTTTTCTCGTGTTCGTCTTACGCGGTGGTCGTCGGATCAGCTGGGACTATACGGGATTTCCCCGGCCGCACGGCCGACGACGCTTCCGCGTCCATCCGCGTGGTCTCAGAGGCTGAGCGGATTTTCGGAGCTGCTGCGCTATGTGCCTCCCGGCCACGCGGCCGAGGAACAGGCCGCCGCACGGGTCCTTGGGTCGCCGCACGGGTGGTTTGGTGTGGTGCTTGAAGGCATCGGCAGAACATGGCACAGAAGAGCACTGATTAGATCTTGCAGCAGATCTCGTGCTGCATTGCTCACGAAATGGGTGGTTGTATTATATACCCTCCAACCGAGTTTCTTTTGGAGCACGATTCGGAAAAATCTTCGGAACTGTCTCTCTGTCAACCACTTCAGTCCGACTGTTAGTGCAGCGAGCTTTGCTGAAAAAGGCTGGTCGCAGCACAGTCGCAGCTAGCTAGTGTTGTCTCCTTCTGCTCCCCTCACACCATCCGAGTTGCTCATCTCTTCTCACCACCAGACGCCGTGCTGTGCACGGCCAGGCATGGACGCTGGATGATCTCAGCGTCACGGCCGGTGCTCGGAGCTCAAGCCGAAAGGAGAAGCGAAAGGAGAAGCGAGACGACAGGACATGAAAACCAACGTACTGTATAAGGCATTTTTTGGAGATGAACAGATGTATGACATGTGAACAAACAGTACAATAGACATCTATCCCTAGGGATCCAAGTACCTTCTCAGAAGGCACTTGGACCCTGAAAACCTACATAAGAGTGTCTCCAATCACCTCCTGAGAAGGTACTTGGATCCCTAGGGTATGATCATCTATTTAAGGGCTGCCGCCCCTGCCGCCGACCCCGGGACTCATCAAGGAGGAGGAGTACTGCAGCTTGCACTCGCCAAAAAGCTATGGTTCAGGTGACTTTCCTTCATGCACCATGGAAGTGAACCTGTTTGTAGACGATGGTCCTCTAAATCCATGTTGGCCATGCCACCCACTTCCAGGATTGTTTCAGGGACAGCAGGAGTGGTTATGGAGCTGTTCTGCAACTTTGGCCCAGACGCTGCGCCAGTCCAAAAAAGGCTGCGACATCTCAGACTTGAGAATTGCAGGCTTCGGTCACAGTGCAAGTGCATATAGCAACATGATGCAACATGCAGGAGTGGCAGCCAGACCAGTGGCAAACGGATAGATTTGCACGGATTTGCAGATTGAGGGCACTATCAAAAACATTCAACCACTACTTATACATACACTCCTGCACGAATCTTTAGGTTCAGGATGTTGCAGGTGTGTTTGTGTAGATAGGAGCCCATATAGGCCATATAAGAATAAACCAAGCATATATGATATGACTCCAATCCAGTTTGGCGAATCATGGGAATCCTAGTCCAGTCCAAGTGGTGGATCATGTCCAGAAGCAATGCCTTCAGGCGGCTTCACTTGTTTCACGCCTCAAAGACGGCGCCCCTCTTGGACGTTTGGGACCTAGATTCAAAGAGTTAAGAGGCACGTTCGCATCCTCAACCTCCACACCGGCTCTTTCCACCGCCCGGTTCCAAGAACTCCAGTCTGGTGGGCCCACGTCTGCGACTTTGCGAGCTGGTGTGCATTGTATGTACCAGCATGTATAGTTCTTTGCGCATTGGTGCTACCCAGTTGGATCCTCATCCAATGGGTTTTAGTGATGTCTAATTTCGGATGCAGCATTCATTGCCGAGATTTGCCAAGCCCATATGGCCATGGGATATAAAGTTTAACAAGAATGTAGAACCTCACTGGAGTGACCAGGAGACTTCCCCAGTTACTGAAACGACTCGGTGGCTCGTGGAGAAAGGACAGAAAAACATACAGCACCCCAACAAATTGAAGCGATGAAGCGGATGAAGAGAGGACCGGTAAGCAACATTCTGCACATGGGCCACTTGGAGAAGACCAGTGCGCAACTGGGTCGGCTATTTTACAGCTTTCGCCATGGCCTGTGTGGCGACTTTGAATGGCTTCTTCCGAGAGGAAGTGCCTTGGCCTTGCATCGAAAAGGGACATAGATTTGGGAGAGCCCGCAACCAGCGAGTGTTAGTCTATTCGTCCTTTTCCCGAGTTCTTTGGTAGGTCTTCCTGCTTTTTTTGCGTAGGTAGCCATAATGGCCTCTTTGCTCATTGCGACATGGCACGGCTGTAGGCTGTTTGTTTTTATAAGCCTTTGATCCGGGAGATACACACGCGTTTGTTTGATCCCTCCCCACATCCATCGCTCTTCACGCATCTTGACCATGTCATGCGTCGATCTTCACCACGGGGAGCGCGTCTACATGGACCCTCATCGACCACATGATGCACGTCTTTTTGACGGTGTACAGTCTACAGTGTACAGCAAAAGGTGGCAACTATAGGCCAATAAAAGGCTTCTTTCACAAGGGAGCGCTGTGACAAACAAGGTGCTGATTGTCATGATGTTTGTCGCGGACACCCAAGCAGCATCAGGAATATCAGTATCAGCTTAACAAAAAGGTGGTTATTCTTTTTTGTATCAGCATCAGTTCCTGCGCTTAACAAAAAGGTGGTTAACGAGACCAGTACACCATCTTTCTCCGCCGACGCTCTTCCGGAGAAAACGGGAAACAAGTGTGCGATGCGTGTCACACTACACGCATCCAGACCGTCCAACGCAAACGCGTCGCCGCCAAGACCCACGCGCGTGTAGCGTCGCTGCGCCAACGAATCCACCGAGAACGCATCCTGCAAGAAATCAAAGACCTCATCGCCAGTCACGTCCACGAACGCAAACGTCTGGCTCCGACGGACTCCGGCGCACAGGAAGCCAACGCCGCAAAGCGCCCCAAACAAAGCACAAGTGTCGTGGCACCACACACATCGTCCATCGAGCCACTGCCGAGCACAGTCCCGCACAGTCGTCGTCAAACAAAACGCCAAGCCACGACAGAGACTCACCCCAAACCAGAATCCAAACAAGGAAAACAAACCACGTCAAGCGCGCAGCCACACGCGCCAACGCATGGCCACGCATTCAATCCGGAGGTGCCCGAGGCGAAGCCAGGGAATCAGGTCAGAGGGGAGCCGACAAGGCTGTATGACTACGTCTGCCCACGCTGCAAATGTCCATGCCGCAGTGGGGTCCAAACTGGCCGAGTCCACCATCGAGGAAAGTGCGGCCACAAATTTCGTGTCTTGGACGGTGCAGTTGCTGGTCGCCAACACGAGCACACTTGTCCACGATGTGGTGCGCGCGTCTTGTCAGCCAAGCCCAATGGACGAATTCAAGTCCAACACCGCACACCCAACGGCAAGGCTTGTTCTTGTCAGGCATGGAATGTTGCAGCATAAAAACATGGCGCGTTCTGTGCCGGACGACCAGACAAAATCGTCATCCCCAATCGAGCCTTGCTTTGTACTCCTGGCGTTTATACTTCTCAATGCGCTCGTAGCCGCACTACTGCAAAAGCACACAACTCGGGGAGGGCCAAACCCCAGAAGCCCCATCGTTGTCGTGGAGGTCGTGGGAACACCTGGTCCCGCCACAGCTTTTCCCAATCTAATTCTGATCCAAAACGAGCCTCCCATGGTCGCACTTTGGGTGCCAAACGCTGCCTCTGAATCCCTAGAAAAAAA